>BQKZ01001918.1:51964-85820 GCA_036244855.1 Temnopleurus reevesii | reverse complement strand
ACAATTTAATTTCATGTTTATGTATAACGTGCTGCCAACTCCAGTTAATTTATTCAAGTGGAAATTGAAAGATAATGATATTTGTGAAAATTGTGACCAAATTGGAAACATAAACCATGTCTTTTTTTATTGTAAAGAATCAAAATTGTTTTGGAAAATAGTTGAAAAAAATATAAAAGAAACTATGGATAATTCCTTTAAACTCACGCCATGTGTACTAACGTACATAAATCATGACAAAGTTCAAGAAAATAATAAAATTAATTTATTTTTGAATTACGCTTTATTTGCTAGTCACAAGGCACGAGCTAAACATAAAAAGATAAGTACAAGAATAATATTGAACTATTTGTTATATTTTTTAGCAGACCGTATAGAAATAGAAAAAAACAGGACGGTTAAAAAGATTATCAATATTCAGAGTTTAGAAAAAATGTTTATAGGTTTAAAAGAATGACGCTATTTACTTATATCAAAAGAAAAAAATGTTTGAAAATGTCATTTTTGTTGTAGTGATTATCGTGTGTTAATATCAGATTTCATTGAATTGTTATAATTATGTTATATGTTTTTTGTTATTATTGAAATAAAGAAGACCAGATATGGTATTTAAAAAAAAAAAAAGAATGGTTAGGGATTTAAATTTTTTGCCCTACTAACCCCGTTCACCATTGCTTCCGATTAAAGAAATTCTCAACTGCTACATGTAGGTTCTAAATTCTACCTAAATGGTTGATAGTGTACATTAACTGAGCTGTTTAAAAACATCAGACGATCAACATTAATGTTTAGTGATTAAAATACGGTGACATTGAAAATATCATCTACATAGGGGGTGTTGCTCAAAATTAACTGCAGATTAACTGCAACTTTACAAATTGTAACGCGCATTTCCATTGCGCATTTAACCAGACGCACATAAAACAATGATTTTGATTGGCGCATTCCGATCAAATGCAACTTGCGATCAATTGCAACTTTTGAGCAACACCCCGATAGACACACTGTGCAGGGTAGTGAATGCTTTATTCAACTTTCATAGATATCTTGCTCGTGCCTGTATATTCTCTTTTGTTTTCTTTGTTGTTTATCATCCATCTGAATAGAATAACATATAGTATGGTAGGAATGGGGGCTTCCCATGCACCCTCCGAACACATTTTTTTAACTTACATTTTTGGAATCCTTAGAGTGTCCGATTAACGAATTCAGTTGTTGCCAAGAAGAAATCGTGTCCCATGGGGGTCATTGGCGGCCATATTGGCGGCCATCTTGGATTTTCTATGGAAATCNATCTGGACCACACCAATGTGCTACATTCTGATGTCAACACGGATCAGCGGAGCGATCTGGACCACACCAATGTGCTACATTCTGATGTCAACACGGATCAGCGGAGCGATCTGGACCACACCAATGTGCCACATTCTGATGACAACAAGGATCAGTGGGGCAATCTAGACCACACCAATGTGCTACATTCCAATGTGTGTTTGGTGTGTTTGGTGTGTTTGGTGTGTTTGGTATTTTGTATTTTTATGTGCTTCATTTGTTCTATTTTATATAAATTTGTATCGAATCTCAGAAAAGTAGGGCAAAGATCTACCAGAAAATTGACACCAAGGGATAGATTATCAATTATTTTCGATGAACTTGAGGAAAAAGATAAGGAAACAACAACAGAAGCTGCTTTTGATGAACAACAAGAAAAAACTTTAAAATTGGAAGAAAGTAGGATAAAGCTGGGCCAGCAAGAAGCAGAATTTGATATTTTTCAAGCAGAATTTGATATTCTTCAAGCAGAACAGCAAAAAACTAAGTTAGAATTAAATGAAATGAAATCAAAACTCTCCAAAAAAGATACTGCTAACTTGGAATTAAAAGGGCTTCAACAAGATTCAAACTTAGAATTGGAAAGAACTCTGAAGCAGCTTAGACTAGCAAATTCATTACTGACGTATAAAGAAAGTCATATTTCCAAACTGGCAATTAAAGAAGTGTCAACAAGGGCTGAGTTGGATGAATGTAGACTAGATCTGGATGATTTACAATACAAACTCTCTCAAACTCTTGGCTCATTATCACAACTCGAGGCTAAACAGGCTGCTACAAACACAGAGTTAGAGAGCATGCGAAGGAAACTTTGCCAAAAAGAAACTGCGTTAGATGCCCTTCGACAAAGGCATAACAATACAGAGTTGGAACACAGGAAGTTTGCGTTAAAGCTATCTCAAAAAGAGGCTGCGTTTGAATATCTTCAAACAGAGCATCAAAATACACAATCAGCATTGAATGAAGTTGTACTGAAACTCTCTCAAAAAGAGACTGTCAACTCCGATTTAAAAAGGCTCCAGGAGGTTAAAAGTTTGGAATTAGAAGAGAGTCTAAAACGGCTTGAAAAATCTCAGTCATTTCTAACAGAAAAAGAAACAGAGCTTTTGAAACTAGCAGGTAAATATGCATCTAGGACATCAGAGTTGAAATCATCTCAACAAAATCTTGCTGAATTAAGAAATATGCAAACAGAAGCTCTTCAATCACAATCAGAACTAGAAGACAAACATGCTTTAACTGTTACAGAATTAAAACGTGCAAGGAGGCAATACTGCCAAAAAGAGAAACAGCTTAAAGCACTTCAAACTGAACATGAAATTACGCTGTCAGAATTAGATAGGGCTAACCTAACAGTATTTCGCAATGAGGCTACATTTAAAGAATTTGATGCAAAACGGCAAAATACACAGATGATATTAGATGAAGTTACATTAAAACTTTCTCAATACGAGGCTGCATTTAATGAGCTCCAATCGAAGCAGCAAAATACAGAGTCAACGTTAAATGAGGTTACACTTAATCTATCTAAAAAAGAGGATTTGTTTAATGGCCTTCAATCAAAACATCAAAGTACACAGATGGAGTTGAATAAAGTTGCACTAGCATTATCTCGAAAAGAGTCTGCATTTAACGAGCTTCGAGCAAAGCAACAAAGTACACAATCGGCTTTGAATGAAGTTACACTAAAACTATCTGAGATGGAAGATGCCTTCGGTGATCTTCAAGCAGAACTTGACAGAACACAGACAGCATTGAATGAAGTTACACTAAAACTATCTCAGAAGGGAGATGCCTTCCATGATCTTCAAGCNATGGCTCAGGAAAAGCTCATTCTCTACCTCATCCAACGTCTGTGGATGTCAACAGAGAATACAAGGGAACAGAATTGGAAAATATCACAAATCCAAAGGGAAATGATGTCTGCTTGGACGATCCAAGAGGATTCCAGGGTGGACCAATCCATTGGAACTCCATAAAAGGGAAGAGTCTTCTCTTCTGTAAAGTGGAAAATTTTTATGCAAATATAAGAGTCAACATTGCTGCGTCTCAAAGCATGTGCATGGTGCATAATAACAAGGATCAGCGGGGCGATCTGGATCACACCAACTTGCTACATTCTGATGTCAACAAGGAACAACGGGGCAATCTGGAGCACACCAATGTGCCACATTCTGATGTCAACAAGGAACAACGGGGCAATCTGGACCACACCAATGTGCTACATTCTGATGTCAACAAGGAACAACGGGGCAATCTGGACCACACCAATGTGTTACATTCTGATGTCAACAAGGATCAGTGGTGCAATCTGGACCACACAAATGTGTCACATTCTGATGTCAACACGGATCAGTGGGGCAATCTGGACCACACCAATGTGCCACATTCTGATGTCAACAAGGAACAACGGGGCGATCTAGACCACACCAATGTGCAACATTCTGATGTCAACACGGATCAGTGGGGCGATCTGGACCACACCAATGTGTTACATTCTGATGTCTACAAGGATCAGTGGTGCAATCTAGACCACACCAATGTGCTACATTCCGATGTGTGTTTGGTGTGTTTGGTATTTTGTATTTTTATGTGCTTCATTTGTTCTATTTTAGCTAAATTTTTATTGAATCTCAAAAAAGTAGGGCAAAGATCTACTAGAGAATTGACATCAAGGGAAAGATTAGCAATTATTTATGATGAACTTGATGAAAAAGTAAAGGAAACAAAAATAGCTGCTTTTGATGAACTACAAGAAAAAACTTTAAAATTAGAAGAAAGTAGGAGAAAGCTGGGCCAGAAAGAAGCAGAATTTGATATTTTTCAAGCAGAACAGCAAAAAACTAAGTTAGAATTAAATGAAATGAAATCAAAACTCTCCCAAAAGGATACTGCATTTAATGAACTCCAATCGAAGCAGCAAAATACACAGTTGGCATTGAATGAATTGACACTAAATCTATCTAAGAAGGAAGATGACTTCCATGATCTTCAAGCAGAACTTGACAGAACACAGACAGCATTGAATGAAGTTACACTAAAACTATCTCAGAAGGGAGATGCCTTCCATGATCTTCAAGCAGAACTTCACAGTACACAGACTGCATTGAATGATGTGACACTAAAACTATCTCAGAAGGAAGATGACTTCCATGATCTTCAAGCAGAACTTCACAGTACACAGACAGCATTGAATGAATTGACACTAAAACTATCTCAGAAGGGAGATGCCTTCCATGATCTTCAAGCAGAACTTGACAGTACACAGACAGCATTGAATGAATGCACACAAGAACTATCCCGACAAGGGGATGCCAACTTAGAACTAAAAACGAAACAAGATGTAACCAAATTGGAATTGGAGGAAAGTCTGCGACAGCTTGTCCAATCGCATTCCTCACTGATAGAAAAAGAAACAGAGCTTGAGCAATCGCATTCCTCACTGATAGAAAAAGAAACAGAGCTTGAGCAATCGCGCAGCTTACTTGCAGAATCTCTTGTGACTAACTCAGAACTGCGATCCCAACAGGCTGCTTCAAATTCAGACTTACAGAGTGTGAAACGCAAACTGCAAGAAAATAAAGACAAACTCTCAAGTATACGAAGAAAAGAAGCAAGATTATCATCAGAATTGAGTGCCGCGAAGGAGAAAATGAACTGCCCTATTTGTTGCTCGGCAGAAAGGGATCAAGTCCTTAATTGTGGTCACGTGATCTGTACTAGATGCTTTCAAGAGATCCGAATAAGAAACAATCGATGCCCAGTTTGTCGAAACATGATTGGTCATGTTACAAAACTCTACTTCTAATCCAACTGGAACGCAACTTAATGGGGCAAAGAGACATTTTATCAATTCGCCTCAACTGTAACTCGGGTCGGGAAAGTTGGACCAACATCAGTGGCCAATTGCACGACATGGTTTTCACTATCCAGTTCTTGCCAAGACGTCTGAACTTCTTGTGCCACCCTCTTGTGCCACCCATCTTAAATTGACATGTCTATGTTACGATGGTGGCATAAGAAGTTAAGACATCTTTAGATGATAAGACCATTTCACGCAATTGGCCTCCGGTTTCAATTCTGATGTCCACATGCCAGTCAATGGTTGTATGTCATATTTTTGGGCGCATCTGTGCATTGTTACTATAACGATCTGTCATGCACATTTCCCAGCCTTTTAATGGGAACCAACCCCTGAAGTTATTGTGCTCTCATTGAATGAAGGAAAATCAAAGGAACAAACCGTGACAATTTGAGCAAAATCTGATAAACCGTCCAAAAGTTATGAATTTTCAAAGTCACAGAGACTTGACAAACACGGCCGCTCACGGGAATAGGGATCCATGCGATCATAAACGCCGATGAAATCTGTGACGTCATGTTGGACAACTCCTCATTCACTTTGATTAATATAAAATTGAGAGTAAGGTTGCAAAACGATTCTTCTCTAAATACAAGCAGAATTGATAAGAAAATGCTATATACATGTATACTCCAACAGAAAAACATAATTTTGTTGAGTTTTCGCAAAAAAAGGAGAAAATGTGAAATTCTGTATACAGAGTGAACGAGGAGTTGTATGGATTGTCATATCTCTGTGAATTTGAAAATTCTTAACTTTTAAATCGGTTTTCCAACTTTTCTCAAACTTTCACAGGTTGTTCATTTGATTTTTCTTCATTTAATGAGTACATAGCAATCACAGGGGCTGGTTCCCCTTAATTGGGCGAAGAGACATTTTAACACTTCTCTTCAACTTTACTCAGTCAAGAAAGTTTCAATTTTAATGCTCGTGTACAAGTCAACGATTGTACTTCATATTTTTGTGCGCATCTGTGCATTGTTACTATAACGATCTGTCATGCACATTTCCCAGACTTCAAATTCATTCACTCATCTGTGACAACTAAGCCTAATTCTTCTGTATCCACCGATCATCATGTCAAATTATGATGCATCTGACATCATCTGGGCGGTGTTTCACCAAATTGTTCTTAAAGTTACGCACGACTTTTCCTTCGACTGGTATCAGTTCTTGCACTCAATGCGCGTGATAATGTGAACCATTACGCAAAAGAAGGGGTACCAGTCGAACGTAAAGTCATGTGTAAAGTCTTTCTTATCTTGGTGAAACACCTCCCTGGATTGATTGATTGATCAAGGTTTAACGACAATATCAACACAGTGGGTGACTTCAAGTACGGTGTTGAACGCTGGTGTTGGTGTTGCAGCAAAACCAACACCAGCCTCAACACCAAACTTGACGTTTGTCGGTGTTTGGGGTAGACCTCGCAAGATTCTGACGTATTTCCGGTCGTTTCTGTATCACTTCTGTAAACTGACCAACGGTGTCAGAGCTCGGTTTACGGAGCGTTTTGCTCTCTCAAGACCAACACCAAACACCGTACTTGAAGTCACCCAATGTGTCATATAAGTGTCAAGTTTACATTAAGGATATATATGCATTTATGAGTTTGAAAAATAATTAAGGTAACCACTTTCCCGGGAATAATTCTACACTCTTTTCAAACAGGAAAGCTGGTTCTTTCTCGTGCAAATGGTGTTGCTCTCCTTCACACTGTACCAGTGGCTTAAATTCTCCTCTGAAAGACTTTATTTATATGAAGATTGTACTGGATGCCCTCGAAGGGCTTCATGATTACTACAATGAAATCAATTCATTATCATCTACTAAAATGTTTAAATTCCTAAAGAAAATTTACAATGCATGATCGTGAAACATCTATAAACAAGGTTATGAGATCAGGAACTTCATAAAAATTACACGGATGTGAGCGAATTCGACACATTCAAGAAGAATATGTTCAGTGATGTTTAAGTGAAAGTGTAGAATCACACGATATACACCATGGTGGATCCTCTGCTACAAGTAGATAGCAATGTGATAAATGAGAATGATCAATTCTAATATGGGTTAACACAATGTTGTCACGATGTTTAGACAGTATAATTGAATTGTCAACAGATCAAAACTCATTTTGGAAGTGAGTGAACAGATCAGCAGTGGACATATGGACTTGTGATTCCTCTTATGTATGTTTTTCATTATGTATATTTTTCGTCTTACATTCATATTTAGGCTTATTGGTTACATTTTATTCCTGTTCACTTTTCAAATGCACAGACTTGCTGAAAAGCAGTCTTTTGACTGATTGTAAGTTTTACCGTGAATAAATAAATACAATACAATACAATACAACTGTTGTAATATTGTGTTTAAAAACTATATTAATTTGTTTTGTTAATTTTTCAGACCGATAAATTTGACAAAAAAGTAATTATTGGGCATCTTAACAATGTGAGGGGGGAGGGGGGAGCTGACTTCACACCCAAAGGGATTTCCACCATGTTAACCTAGAAATGGCAAATCCAGCGGGAAAATACTTTGTAATTAACCTCAAAACCCCCAAAATCAAAAGCCCCAACCCCNGTCGTTCAGTGTTGGTGTTGGTGTTGAAATCATGCATTTGTTTTCGACTCGCAGAACAGTAGCAGTTTCGCTACGACAACTCTTGACATGTCAGTGGTTAATTTAACTTTACAGTGAAATGTGCATATAAAAACTAAAACCACATACTTTATTTTGGAAGGAAATATGTTTCCTTCTGGATTATAAAAAAAGATTACACAATTTGTATGATTCAAAATAGATTAATTTGAGAATTTCGGATTTCATCGTCGAGCTTTTCGCGAGGCTTTGTGCGAGCGCCTGTGATGTCACGTGACACTGAGCCTGGTGTTGAGCGATCGATACGGAGATCGTATCGCTTCTGTAAATCGACCACCGGTATTGGAGCTTGGTTCACGGGCCGATCTGCTCTCTCAACACCAACACCAACACCGCACACCATACTTGAAGTCACCCAATGTCGTCACAATGTTTAGCCAGTAGAATTGCATTGTCGACAGGTCAAAACTTATTTTGGAAGTGAGCGAACAGAAGCAGTGGACATGTGGACTCCTAATTCCTTTTGATTGTTATGACGGGAACGTGAACATGGATCGAAATCTGGGTAATAATAAACTTGGTAGAATTTTAAAAAATGGACAGGTTTTGCAAATGAATTTGTAATTCAACTTAAAAATCTTTCTACATGTAATACATTGTTAGCATACATGAATGCATGTTTCCTAATGTACATGCCATGACATCTATTGAATGGAAAACAATAATCGTTTTGGTTTGTAGCTACATAAAGTCTGTGTTGAATGAAAAATAAAATATATCAAGATACTAATAATAAAAATAAAAAAGAACCCTTTTGAAACACAAGTTGAATACGCTTCAATGAACTACATTGGAAACCATCAGTAGGCTAACTGTACCGATGGTTTTATGCAACATTTTCCTTTTTTACTTTTGATGATTTTGTTAGCGTTTGTATGTATTTCATTATGTATATTTTTTGTCTTACATTCATATTTAGGCTTATTGATTACATTTTATACCTGTTCACTTTTTAAATGCACAGACTTGCTGAAAAGCAGTCTTTTGACTGATTGTAAGTTTTACCGTGAATAAATCAATACAATACAATACAATACAACTGTTTGAATAATCTGTATAAAAAATCTATTACATTTTTTTTTTCAATTTCAGACTGCCGCAATACCCCAAAATATAATTCTTGGGCATCTTAACAATGTGAGGGGAGGGGCTGACTTCACACCCAATGGGATTTCCACCATGTTAACCTAGAAATGGCAAATCTATCAAGAAAATACTTTGTAATTAACCTCAAAACCCCCCAAATCAAAAGCCCCAACCCCAGAAATGTAACAAAATTATGCAAAAATTCCTCCCCTAGGGAAGAAGAAGCTAGTATTCATTACAAAGGATGCATAAAAGGCATGGTTAGAGCGCGCATGATGAAGTATAATTGCATTGTGTGCATGCATACATAATATATCAATATTTCATCCCATTATTTTTGGAACTGCACAGTTATTATCTATTTATTCTGATTCTATGCAACAAGTAAAAGGAATTGGATGTCCCATTAAAGGTAGAAAACTACATTTGCACACATTACGGTTATGCTTACAACTTGTTGTGTACCTGGGATATGCCAAAATAATAACATCTCTGAAGTATTTTGGTCGAATGTTGTCCATAATATTTAATTCAAATAAAAATCTATTCTATCATAATTCATCATGGTATCATGATACTCCTGGCGTATTACCACATAAACAAAAAACATTGTAAGAGCACATACAGTGTGTACTTCAATACACTGCCACACCATGCGGAATACGCACTGAGCGAGACTCTTGTGGTATTGGTCAACGAGGGGTCAACGGCTGTTTTGAATTTGAACGCACGGTCCATTAATTCGAGGCCCGAATAAAAGAATTATTATTGGAATAACTATAAATGCGCTTATCATGACCAATATTTGTGCTTAATTAATTGGTGATAAGTTCTAACATTTAGTACTCTTCAACATAACACAACAATCTTGGAAAGTCAAATTTTAGGCTAAAAAAGAAGTCTTCTACCTTTAAGACTATAGGAAAGTCAGGGGAGGAATTCGTTTGCATTAAATTTAATCACTATTCCTCATCTAAATTGGCAACACTAAAGTTATAGATTCACTTTTTAGAACGTTCCACTTAAATGTTATGTTACCATATTGAATCTTCTTTGACAAAAAGCGTGTTGAAAAGTTATATGTTTATTGGAAAATAATGATTTTCAAATGATGTGTGCATTGCCAATTTAAGGACGTATAACCATTTTTAGTAATTACTTTCACCCATGGCATCATTTTCCTTCGGCATAAAACTTATCCACTTTGTGCTGCACTCAACCCAGGTGAAGCGAATGGGTACCTGGCAGGAATTTATTCCTATACATGATAAAGGGCCTACTTGGCAGCTATGCTATGGGCGAGTAATGATGTTAGACAATTTGTCTCACGCCTCTAAATAGGTAACTCGAGAGATGATGTGTTTAAATACTTGCATAATATTGACTGGCCTTAAGGGAGATACCACATATAATTCCCTCACGGCATCCATATTTTTTTCCCCCGAGTCGAAAACGAGGGAAATATTGATCCAGTGAGGGAAATATTTGTGGTATCTCCCGAAAGAAAGGTCAGTCAATATTATTATTATTACCTGACGTGATTTATTGAAGTTTTTGACTTACCAAGGCAAAGTATGATCCAAAATATGATCCAAAATATGATCCAAAATATGATCCCAAAAAGGTTTGTTTAAATCAGCGGTTGACTGCACACAAAGTCCACACACACGTACCGGCCTGGCTCGCTGCAATTCACTGCGCGCACTGGATATCCGCACATCAGCTGCCCTGGGAAGCCTGCACACAAAGCCCACACACACGTACCGGCCTGGCTCGCAGCAAGTTACTGCGCGCACTGGATATCCGCACTTCAGCTGCCCTTGTAACCCTGGAGACGTAGAGGGGAAATACCGCTGTTATGGACCGCCAATTTTGTACACAAACGCCATTGACATCACGCGAAGAGGGTAATATCGTTATTCCACTCTACAAGGCGATGAGGCATTGTGACGTAATCAATGTTGCACAAATCAATAGAGACAAATAAAATACGCGTTTATATCTTGTCTCTAAAACGCCTTGATCAGGTAATAATATATGTTATCATTATTACATGTAAATATGTAATTAGATGATCATTTGCAATCATTTCACACTCCTCCATACCTCCACAAAGGGTGCTATAAAGGAGTGTTAGTTAAAAAAGGTGACCGGAATTGCATTGGGAATTGCATTGTTGTGCATTTTTGCAAAAAAAAACAAGGATCTATTGATTAATATCATGAACGAAACAAAGAATTATTAGACTAAAATAGATATCCAATCACACATCATGTATATCATGCTTTTATTCCAAAGCCTGATAATAAAGTGTTGGAGAAATGGATCAAAAATATGTACTACAACAAAACCTGTTTAACAGGTTAGATTAGATATTGAAAGAAAATGATGTCAGGAAAATGAATTTTTCTGTCTTTAATTGTTGTGTTGATCCATGTCATACATAGTCATGAATTTGAATCTGCTTCTAACATAGTACATAGACTAAGGGCAGAAATCTAACGTTAACAAATGTGTAATATGCCCGTTTACACACACTATAATGATGGTCCCATTTTGGGTGTGATTTTTTCACACAAGCTTCACGCAAGCTAAGCACTTACACATTTCATGACATAATCAAAATACATCTAGTTTTCCAGGGAACAGAGCATTTCAGAGTATTTTTTTCTAAATCCATTACTCTTTTTGGGTTACAATATAGCATTTTGAAATTATCCAGTTTTGTTATATATATAGCCTCTTTGCTTTCCATAGATATCCAATTTCTCATATTTTGATATCAGCAACAAGTGTTTTGTCAGCTTTCGATTGTGTGCCAAATAAGCCAATTCTGAAAATATTTAGCATTAGCAAGATCATCCATTCTGATTGGATGAGACAGAAAACGTGACGCTATCACCATGATAAGTGACAGAAAAAAGAAAATTTTCTCTTCTTCATAAGATTTTTTGGGTGTGGGGTCTGGAAAGGAAGACTAATTAAGAGTCAGGGGTGAAGGGGAAAGAGAGGGGCGAGGGATGAGGGGAAAACGGGAGATAAAGAGGAGCGTTGCGGTATGAATTCTTTGCATCAGATGTAACATAAAACCGTGATGAATATGATATGTTGAATTAAACATAGGAGAGCATTTGGGACGGCTTCGTGCTCCCATCTTAAGCGATATTATCTTGCGGCGCCGCCAAGTCTGAGCCCGCGCCAAAGGATTAGATCAGAATTTTATCAGAGGAGGAGGAGGAGGAGAGAGTATTAGAATCGGGTACGGGGTTGCAAACGTGGAGAGAGAGAAGGGGAGAGAGAGAAGGGGAGAGAGAGAAGAGGAGAGAGAGTAAAAAAAGGTTGTGCAGTGAGAATGTAGAGTCGTTCTGCTTTAATGCTCGTTATTTATTATTTTGCGTGAAATCTTAGGCTCGCGTCTGGGAGCACGACCTGTCAGTCGGGGAGCGTAAGCAACACCACCTGATCGTTGAAATTGGCTCGGAGTCGCGGAATGCACGGGTCGCGTGCGCCGGCTCCTCTTTCGCTCCCCCGGGACGGGCGCAAACAAAAGAACAAGTGTGCATAGCGATGTTGTATGTGTCGCTAGTCAAATCTTGCATCAAATTCGGTTGATTTATGATAACAGGGTCCCTGGCTGACTAGCATACTTTTTTAGCATGGTTGCGACGCTTCATGCGTGACGTTTAAATGTATTTTTCATACACACTCATCCCCTTATCATTTAACTCATTAAATCACGATTTCATCACGGGGTTACAGCAAGGTCTCAAATATTTGACAGTTATTGATTTTGAGATAAAGATTTGTAACACTGATTTCCTTCCTCATTTACAGACCCTGTGACTCATTCCATCAGTCTAATTCTCCTTGATTTCAGCGCATATTATTCACACTTTTTTGGAAATTAATCCAGCACACCTCTTGGGAAGGGGTGCCATGCATAGGTAAATTTCACCTCATCTTCGTAATATCAATTCAGATTTGATGAATCTTGTCAAGTTTTTTGAAAAAAAGGATGGAAAGGACTGACAGACTTGTTGAATTTGATGGAATATTACAGGTTTGAAGAGGAGATCATTATTATTGAAATAGGAATATTGAAATTCAACGGAATGGTGTGATTAAGAGCTTCAAATTAGAATACAGGGTAGTGTTTCAATCACTAAAGAATTCTTAAAGTTAATGAAAAAATCATGAAAGATTAAACTATATTTTTAGTATTACACTTGAAATATTCTTCATGATTCAATTATTCAGCAGAAACACTTTACCTATTTTCTCCGCCTCTAGCTTCACCACTTTCTGATAGCTATTATTTTCCAGCAAATTTCATCACCTCTTTGTCTAAAAATTGGAAATAATTGTGGTGAGCAAACAGCTATCCTAAATACATAGAATTTCTTACAATTAAATTACAATTTTTCTTTTCTGAAAAGAAAATTGGAATAAATGGATACATTTCACATCAATTGTTTCCCTTTCAGTAGAAACAAAGAAAATTTAAGGGGGAAATGAGGAACCCAAAATGATGACGAACAGTGCTAATAACAACTCATATTATGACATTATTCAGATTACATATTACTTTGTCATGAGTTCGAGCGAAAATAAATCAAAGCTGATATCAAGAATTGCAAATAGTAAATGGTTAGACATGATCTTATGTTTATTGCAATGCACAAGAAGAATTTGTAGACAAGGGAGGGTTTACTAAAAAAATAAATCTGATGAAAAGAACAAGATTTTCAGACACCCAAATCTTTTCTTGACTCTGGTCATCATACTGTAGGAAAAAGCACATAGGACAAAGCTAGCATTCCAAATTTTATTTGTCCAATACTTTGTCATTATGTTTTTGTTCTCAAAACACTTTGAACATGATTCATCTAAGCTTTTGAGCATTCTTTTTAGGCTTGGTGCAATTCTGTGATCATTCATTTACAGTCATTACCCAAAATTAGATATTATATGTAATCTTTGGAGATATAATACAAGCGTAACAGCTCATGTGTGGTCTCCTGCGTTTTTTCACGATTTCCCTTTCAACTGTTAAATGAATATTTATCAGCTTTGTACATACATTGCGCATCGCAGTTTGTGGTTGACCGTTTACCTGTTTCGGGCTCTCTTCAATGGATGTATCTATTTTACTGGGCCCGGAGCAGGTGATCGGATGGCTGAAACCTGTGATGGCGTCAATTTCCTTCACCAAGAAATTCATCCACACTGTGCTGCACTCAACCCAGGTGAGGTGAATGGGTACCTGGCAGGAATATTCATTCCTTGAAATGCCAAGTGCGCCGGTGGCTGCTGGGCTAAAACCAGGGTAATAATATTGCAAAGCGCCTTGAGCACTCAGCAGAGTGGATACCTGCGCTATATAAATTGCATCTATTATTATTATTATGCTTTAAATTGTATGATTTAATCTTATATGGAATTGTTGTGTTTTTACTATCTTCATTTTGACTTAATGTTATTTTTGTTTTACACATTTCATGTAAAGTTACTTTTTTATTTTTGTTATAAACTGTTAAACTGATAAACGCAGAAATAAAACCAATTCAATTCAATTCAATAATGGGCTCACTTTTCAGAATGTGTAGTGGTGCAAGAGGCATTATACGACCAGAGAAATCACTCATGTGTGAAAATGATTACAGTCTTTTGGATAACATGTAGCACAATAGAATGGCTTTCTACTTAAACATTCAAAGTTATACCAGTTTCTTGCCAATGAGCGTCGTCACATGGTATTCATTCAGTCATAACTGGACTAAGCTGCTGGGAATCCAGTTTGCATAAATTGCTTGTTGCTATGTCAGGCAAGCTTAAGCACCGGTCACATAGGGCCCCTGAAGCAACACGATTCACCCCGACTCGTTGTTCTGAGGCAGTTAATTGTGAATTAACAAAGAGTCGGGGTGAATCTTGTTGTTTCCGGGGTCGTATGTGACCGGGGCTTTACTAATGAAATAACAAACATTGTGTAAAGAGCATGCATACAATTTGTATATTAGTAAATTATTCCCTATTGTATTCAGGGTATTTCTCTAAATATAAGATCTTGAATACAAGTCATATATCTAACACAATAGGCGGGTTTACTTATATATTAAAATTTATGTGCTTTTCTTGCAACTGAACATAGTTACGTGGTATTCCTTAAACCATTCGATAACAGTAAGATTACAATACTTGGAATCCAATTTGCATACATTACTTGATGCTATGTCGGGCAAGCCTCTGACAAGTTTTAGGGTTGTCAAGAACAACCTTTGTGTTATAGGTATGCATAAAATTTGCATCTATTAATAAACCCACCTATTTACATCTAACAGTGGTCCCTAGCTTCTGTTTTAGTAGTACAAATGCTAATGAAATATATATGCATAACTATACAATCCACTTAACATGCATGGATGTATGCATTGACCCTATACATCATCTGTTATCACTCTGAGCTGAAGGGACAAATCACATGGAGAAAATTAATGACTTTATTCAAGCCTTCACAATCGCTTCATTAACTACAATAAAGTAGTTTCCCTTTTCATTCACCTAACAGGAGCAGTAGTAATTCAACATTTCTCTGAAGAATTAAAAAGGGATTTTTTTATCAGCAAGTAATTTTGCATGCTTGAACGGAAAATGTTTACTTTGTCTAAAACCTTTGTTCATTCTTCTCACAGTGACTGTTATTCCCAATACGCTCATTGATCACAAAAGAAAGTCTCAGGCGTGACTCTTGTTCAGCACTTTTCCACAGAATAAAAAGGATGGGAATTTCTTTTGTGTCCATCTGTTATTGCTTGAATAGAGGTTATTTACTTTGTCCAAAACATTTGTACCTCCTTCTCACAGTGAATGTAATTCCCAATACGCTCATTGCCCCCATTGACCTTATGCGGTACATTAGTTAACCACTACATAAATTAATTGATTGATCTCGCATGACATCAGTAAATCAAAAGTGACAGTTCATCAATTATCATCAGCAGCGCCACTACCAGTTCCAGCCAGCCAATTGCAATTGAAATCCTAAAATAATTTGTGACTCCTCTTCCTCGTATCCCACTATTATACTGGATTCAATTCACATCTAAAACCAACCTCACATCTCTGAAAATAGCATTATTTAAGGTAACAACAAAAATCCTATTTTCAGGGGGAAAAAATCATATTTCTTTACATTCCATACAATTTCAAACACTTTTGAAGGAGATGAAATATCCTATTTTGTCATATTAGTGTCTTATTGCCCTTGAAAATTCTTACTTAATAGGATAAAACCCTACTAGTTGGCAGGTCTAAAAAGGGACACACCAGGCCCAAAATATAATTTGATGCCCTACACCAACTGACCCTCTAAAATGGCTCTACCCGATTTTTTTATATTTTGCTCTTCACCAAAATTGACAAATCAGAGTGAAATTGTCAATAATCGTGTGAAATATGACCTCAAACGATATTTTTAGATGCTTGTTGGCTTTTTATTATCTATCAGACCCCTGTTATAACATATCCTCATGCATTATTTAAATTGTGTTAAAAAGATTTAAAAAATGAATTAAAAAATGTGTTTTCCAACCTCTTTTTTTATGGCATTAGAGGGCATGCAAACAATTGTGTGGTTATTTTTATTTTATTGGGGGGCAACTAAGATCACAGACAAGCCAACTGGACTAAGAATAATGCTAAATCGTGTTGAATTGGGGCTTCTATGCGACTGGGGCTTTAAAACACCCGTTTCAGGAATACGACGACGTAGACCCTAAGAATGTACGCTTCTTTTCACTTATCCTCGCTCGGAGCGATCACAACAGATAGAACGAGAGACAAGAGGAACTGATGAGAGATAGAACGAGAGAGATTGGTGCAAATCAATATATCAGTGGGTCTATAAATAACATTTATCTAAGCTGGATACAAAGTACTTTGACCTAACAAGACTTCCGACTTGTTTTGATAAAGTAGTCACACCATAAGTAATGGCTACCAAAAATGTATAACCCTGCGTTCAATTGATAACAAAATTTGATAAAGAAACAACACAATAAGTATCATCGAAAAGAGTTGATATCTTGTATCGCAATGTGCGAATTCAGAACAATGGTAGTATAACATTTCAGCTGGTATAATGAATATCGAATAAGTTGAAAATACTGTGACAACCAGTATGAATAGGGTATTAGATAGGGGCACCCCATTTTTGTGGTGGTGGTTAGGGATGGGTAGTCTGCAGGTACAGACTCGCGGTTTCGGTTGTCCATAATATTCATAGTGCATAATCAAGAGTCTGTATACTTCACAATATTATGAATCCTTCGCCTTGGCTGAAGGAAAAGGCAGTGCAGTCTGTAATTTCAGACTCTCTATCGTTCACTGCCTATGTACTGTACAAAATGCAGCACTGAAAGCCAGTGGTCTGTTGCCTGCAGACTAGGGGATGGGGGCAGGGTAGAATAATGATATAATAATATACACAGATTTATATAGCACAATTATTTTACTAAATATATTCAGCTGCGTTAATTATGTCTTTATGCCAAATAGTACATAGCAGTGTTTCAAGAGAAAAGATATGTTTTTGAATTGCATGTGGATATATAATGGTATTTGGTGTAGTGGATCTGACTCTCGCCTTTCAACTCGAGGGTAGGCGGTTCGAATCCCATAAAGGACATTTATTTCCTGCAGCAAGAAATTCATCCACATTGTGCTGCACTCAACCCAGGTGAGGTGAATGGGTACGTAGCATGATTGTATTTTCCTTGAAATGCTTAAAGGTAGAATACTTCTTTTGCAGCCTAAAATTTGACTTTCCAAGATTGTTGTGTTATGTTGAAGAGTACTAAATGTTAGAACTTATCACCAATGACTTTGACTTTGACTTTCCAAGATTGTTGTGTTATGTTGAAGAGTACTAAATGTTAGAACTTATCACCAATCAATTAAGCACAAAGATTGGTCACGATAGACGCATTTATAATTATTCCAATAATAATTCTTCTATTCGGGCACCGAACCAATTCACCGTACGTTCAAAATTCAAAACAGCCGTTATCCCCACGTTGACCAATAGCGCAAACGTCTCTCTCAGTGCGTATTCTGCATGGTGTGGCAGTGTATTGAAGTGCGCACTGTATGTGCTCTTATGTTTTGTTTGTGTGTGTGGTACCGGAATACGCTAGGAGTATCGCGCTACCGTTGGTGTCAAGATGAATTATGATAGAATAGACTTTTATTTGAATTCAATATTCTGGACTACAAATTCGACCAAAATACTTCATAGAGGTTATCATTTTGTCATATCTGAGGTACACAACACGTTGTAAGCATAACCGTAATGTGTGCAAATGTAGTTTTCTACCTTTAAGTGCCTAATAGCTACTTTTGCTTAGGACAGAATAATAATACTATACTGATTGTAGATAAGTGCATAGTGATGCAATGACAATGATATCACCGTGTTCTTATCATTGCTCTGAATAGATTCACAACCATAGCTTTCAATACCACATTTGCTGAATCGAAGATGGGGGGGGGGGGCATTCCTTTTTTATAAAATATGATATGAATGATATGATATGAACCATATGATACTGTGTGAAATTAGTTTTACACGTCTCCTCCACTTTCGGAGGCGTTCTGCTGTCCCCGCTAAGTTCGCGATTCGGTCCCTGTATACATTTTTTTATGTTCATCTTTAGATATTTACAGATTTACCCCGCTGCTGTCGCGGGAAAGCAACACCGCTATAAACCCGCTATAAATGCATTCACAGTGGAAAAGTTATCCCGCTTCTGTCGCGGGATAAATGTCATGTACCCATTCATACTACATTTTTTACGTCATCCGTAACAAAACACGCGTTGGTTTGATCCTCGATCAGTCTTTCTTTTTTTATTATTTGAAAAAATACTAGTTTTTGAAAAAGAAAACAAAAAAAATGTATTCTTTAAAATATAATATTTAGATAATAATAAAATTGATTTTAATCCATAAGTTGCTTTATTTGTATTTCATGTATACCCGATTGCGGAGCGAACATTCAAAGTAAACAAATCCCATGTGCTTTATCGCGGAGTGATAGCGGGACTGTCTCGGTGCTATTACTAGGGTTTGAGCGAGATAAATTGTTGGGGAGTTATAGCTGAGCGGTGTTATCCCGGGATAGTTTATAGCGGGTCTGGAGCATTCATACTGAAGCCAACTCCGCTACAGTCGCGGGACTGTCCCGCGACTGTAGCGGTGTTTGAGCCCAATATGAATGGGGTATAATACTGAAACAAAGATCTGGGTAAAGCATGGAGCTAAGTCAATATCTGGCATACCAAGTCCAAGATGCCTTAATAACCTTCAAAATACTGCAGGGAAAACGTCAACACCATTACCTAAGTTTAGAAACAGTCGGGTTTAGGTTGACATATTGTACTATTGATTCTAAAGACCTTTTACTTGAACTAGACTTTGGAGTGTTTTGATTTTCATTGTTGAATCAACGCAGCTGGTTTAAGCCTGGATCAAGAAGGCATTTTGTAAAACAACCTCAAGGCTCTGTCTTTAAAGCTCAAGTAAAGTGTTGGTTAAAGCGAATGTTTTTGTCCCCAAATTATGTCTTCAAAACTAAATGAAATGTAGTACCATGAACATATTGCATAAAAGACTGTGTACAAAAAGGAATGCATTTTGATAACTTAAAGGCTATAACCTAAAATGTGCAAAATTTGTTCTTACCAACACATGGCACTAAATATGATTTAACAGTCAAATTCAAATAAAAAAAAAGAATCAGTTCGCAAAAATTATGCTATGGCCTAGAAATGTGTGTAAGATATAATATGTCATGATAAATATCCCGTAAAATTTCAGATTCATAGATCTCTACCCAAACTATACTTGGGCTTTAAAGTTGTTGTCTTTCAAGGCATTAGTGACAATTTTTGCTACAGATCTCAAAGATGCAAGGGGTATATTTATACAACGATTCATGACTTTCGTTACAAGTGAATGGCTGAGAATTATGGTATAATTTTTTACAACAAAAATGCATCACATTCATAAGTAAATAATGAAAAAGTCATGCTGCAGTGGTTCTCGCTCGTGCCCTTCAACAAGAGGGTCGGCGGTTTAAAACCCACACATAGCGTCAATTTCCTTCAGCAAGAGATTCATCCCAATTGTGCTGCACTCAACCCAGATTAGGTAAATGAGTACCTGGTGGGAATGTTTATTCTTCAAAATACCACATGCGCTAGTGTACGCTGGGCTAAAGCCAGGGTAATATTACTACAATCATTAAAGAGCGATTAAAGACATCTGCTTAAGAGATCTTAGGCACTATATAAGTGCAAACCTCTATTAATATTATAAAAAAAATTGATTACTTCTCATTTTTCATCCAATGCATATAAACTTTCCCCCTCGTTAATGGTAATAGTGATTCATGATTATTTGCTGTTTACATCTATTCCTTATAACTATTAAATGAGATTCCTTTTCCATTTTCACTTCACTGCTACTGTAAACCCAAATACAGTTTTGGTAATGATTGGGAAATGTGAATTTTACCGAATGTTTAATATGACATGTATTTCTTCCACACAGTTTAAGACAATAGCACATCTTTTTATGAGCTGATTCTCCTTTAAAATTTGAATTTGACTGTTAAATCGTATATAGTGCCCTCTCTCGGTAATAATGCAATTTTGTTTGTTATCAGACATAAGCGAGATTTTTCCAAGATTTTACTAAAGAATAAAAAAGTATACACAAAAATTAAATTCTGAAATTTTTATCTAATTCTGTACATCCTTTATCGGGAAATAATATATCGGTTCAGTATGGGAGATCTGATACTGAGATTTTTTTTGCACATTTAAGGTTGTAGCTTTACCATAACTCATTCATTTTTCACACAATCTTTTGATACTACATTTCATCCTATTTAGATTTGAAGACAATATGTGTGGACAAAAAGCTTTACTTGAGCATTAATAAGTCCCCTACAAGCTTTGACTATTATAATACACTTCTGTACCAGAATCCTCAAATTGGCAAGTCAGCGGCTCACGAAAACATAGGATTGAAATATCACAGCTCTTGACGGAAAATGGATGATTTATAGACTGGTCATTGCAGATTGTTTCACCATCCTATGGAGCTTATTATCCACGCATAAAGGGCCTTATCCTTATTCATGATGCAGTGCTATAAGGGTGTTAGTGTCTCTTGGGACACAACAACTGGAATACGACTTCAACAATTGAATAATGGTCAGGAATTGTCATACATCATTCCACACCGAGTGAATTGCATATACCGTTTCACATGTGTGTGTGTGTATTTACTATAATTCCTTTCAAAACATATCACTGTGCTAAGGGTGCTAATGTCTCCGAGGACAATATTATCAATAACATTGGCATTTACAGTCAAACCTGTCTACAGAGGCCACCCCAAGGGAAACATAAAAAGTGACCACTGTAGACAGGTGGCCTCTATAGACAGGTTCTATAACATGCATTTCCACCTGGAGGGAATCCATTATAACTGGCCACTATAGACAGGTGGTCACTATAGACAGTGGCCACTATAGACAGGTTTGACTGTATATAGCAGTATATTACAGTATTGGGTAAATTAATTGAGCATTGATTACAGGACAACTGGAATACGACTTCAACAATTGAATAATGGTTAGGAATTGTCATACATCATTCCACACTGACTGAATTGCATACACTTTCCACAGGAGTGTGTGAATTTACTTTGATTCCTTTAAAAACATAACACTGTGCTATAAGAGTATCATTGTCTCTTGGGACAATAACAATATGAATAATATTGGCATTTATAAAGCGTTCTTACAGAAATATGTATCACAGGGCTTTACAGTATTGGGTAACTTAATTGAGCATTGATTACAAGACAACTGGAATACGACTTCAACAATTAAATTGTTAGGAATTGTCATACATCATTCCACATTGAGTGAACTGCATACCGTTTCACAGGTGTCTGTGTATATTCAATTCCTTCCAAGACAAAACACTATGAGAAGAAGTGCAAATGATTTGAATAAAAGTAAACAAATTTCATTCAAGCATTCACAATAACTAGATGTGAACAAAATAATTTTCCTTCCCTCTTATTCTGAACAGAAGTGTCAAACAGGTGCCACACATATCTAGTGAATAATTAGGAAATACCATTCTCTTTTGTGAAGGCTTGAATAAAGTTGTTTACTTTGTCCAATTTCTTTGTTACTTATGTTTCCTGTGAGAGCTTTCGCGGGTATGCTTATTGTTACGTACGCAACTAGCTGTGACGTCACAATAAGCATACGCGCAAAACGATGACGTACTACTTCCGGTCAACGTGCCCTTCGTCAGTTGACTGAAATCGAAAACACTATATTTTCAGAAATGTAAATTATCACATAAAATATATACATGTATGTAGTGTGTGCAACAATTCTAAAGGATGGATCAAGATTGAAAGTGTTAAAAATCGAGTCCAAATACAAATTTGTAAATAATGCTGCTGCACAACTAATTTTACTTAAAACAAAAAAAATATATAGATAGAAGTAATCACATAATATTTACAATTATGACTACAGTAATAATTATACATGAATGCAATTGATATGGAATGACCTATTTTGATGTACAGACAAACATTTACAGAGAACAAAAAAAGAGTTATAATTACATAATAGTGACCCCAAGTGGTGCAGAAGACGAGATGAGAGTATTCCTTGCAAGAAGCGGCAGACGATGCTGGAGTTCAGTGGTTTAGAAATTGCTCTCTTTGTGAAGCTCAAGGGATCAAATCCATTCCTTTGGACAGAGGGTAATCAAAGTTCAATGTATAACATATACAGCAAAAGACCCATTGATGACTCAAATTTTTCTACACAGGATATTAATCTACGTTTGCCGCTTTCTATCCAGGAGATGTATGTTAATAGTAGATAGTGCATCTCAGAGAGAGAAAGGACATTCCCTGTTTATGAGTGTCTGTCAGGAAACATAATCTTCTCAGAAAATTTTGTTTCGAGACTCAAATAAGAGGCCAAAGACACATAAAATCCCCAAATTAAAATGATGAAAAAGCAATAGTTTGCTGTAATCCAAGTTGATATGAAATGCTATTTCTCAGTCATCTGAGTGCAGCCTGCATGAGTCCATGGTAAAATAACGCTTGCGGACTGAAGGAGTCGTTCACACTAGAGCGTCAAAGGAATTCATCCCTTTGATGTTACAGTTGGAGGAAATGATGCAAACAATGTCCAAAGTTACATTTGTTTATAGTTGAATAAAGTCTTGTAAAAGTTCACATTATAGTTGATATGAGTTAGAACAGATTAAAGCATCTTGTTCCCTGACACTCAATATATGGGATAAATCCAAGAAATTTGTTATTACATTAATGAAGATTAAATGCTGATTAAATGCTCATTTAATTGCTTCAAATAGTGCATCGCACATGTATTTAATAAAACACCAATCAAAAACTCCTCCATCATCTGATCACAATTTGAATATCCAAACATCAACCACATGTGAACTGTGAACGGAAATCAAATACTCCAGCAAAGAGTCTCATCCCCTCTCTCAATTAAAAGATACACCTCACATTGGATAAAAGGGAGAAATATGACGTGTGCTTGCGCTAGGAGTCCTAAACCCAGCTGGACGCAGAGCGCAGAATTCAATAACCGTCTGCAAACGCTGTGGCGTCCGCCGGCGGAGCAGACGACGTTTGGTCAGTCGGTCGACGTCCTGTGCGCTGATCGTCGGGGGAGATGGTGGCGCCAAACTGTTGCCGTGGACGACTGTTTGGTAGAGGGAGATGATGAGATTGAGGTTATTCACAGTCACTGTCTGAGACCATTAGGAGGTGTTAGGTCCGACTAATTCAATGACTTGCTGATGGGATGCGGGGACTATGGCTAGTCTTGTGATGCAGACTTTTTAGGGGGGACATCTGTCGTGTGTGGAAGGAGTTGACAAGTTTTGGAAGGAGTACATGTTTTGAGAATGGAAATTCTGTTGGTGGAAAGTCTATGTCACCATACGATAAACAGATCTTCACTACTGTTTCTTCGGGCAAATGACATTTCCTTGAAGAATATTATCATTGCCACCACCAACATCAGCACCATAATCAACATTATCATCACCTTCATCAAAATCACCAACACCATCACCGTGACCTCCATTATCATTAACATCACCATCATTCACCTTCATCATTGTCATCAATGTCATGATTATCATCACCTTCAGCGTGATTACCATCATCATCATCACCATCATCATCATCATCATCATCATCATCAGCATCATCATCAACACTTGCATTGTTATCTTCATTTCATTTGACATTATTCCCCTTATATCATCATCGCCATTATCACCGTTATCATCATCATTATCATCATCCTTATTACCATTATACCCATCATCATCATCATCATCATCATCAAATCATCATCATCATCATCATCATCATCGTCATCATCATCATCACATTCATCACCTGATATATGCGCCATGAGCGTCTTTAGTGACGGAGTGTTGCGCTTTACAAGTTTACACTATTATTATTATTATCATCATCATCATCATCCTTCATCATCATCATCACCATCCTCACTATCATTACCATCACCATCACCATCCTCACCATCACCATCATCACCATCATCAGCATTATCCTCATCACCATCCTCATCATCATCATCACATCATCATCATCGTCATCAACATTTGCATTGGTATCTTCATTTTATCAAACATTATTTTAATTATATCATCATCGCAATTGTCCCCATTATTGTCATCATCATAACGACCCCAACAACTATCATCATCATCATCATAATCACCACTGCCATCACTATCATTATCATCATCATTACTCCTAAAATAATCACCACTATCACCATCACCTGGATCATCTATATTTTCTGTCCATGCATTTTAAGGTTATTCATACAGACTAATATTAGGAAGTCCTCATACTGTTTTATTCAATGCCTGACCTTCATCAATACATCTCTCAAACAATCGACTCAGAATCACGACCCAGATGAAGCCTGCATCGAAGACTAAATTGTGTGCTTTAGTGGAAGGTGGCCTGTATTGTTCCTTGTGTCAGCAAACGCTTTGCGCCACGCGACACAATTATCACACAATAGCCGAGTTGACACTGTAACAGAGGCGAATCGCACTTTCAAAGACCTTCGGGTCCTAATCCAATTTTAATATTTGACGGCGTTTAATTTGACACTTAATTTGTCAAGGGTGAGTGGGAATGTAACTAAGCAATAATTTTGTCTGTTCTTCATTTCATAGAAATAGCAGAATGAATTAATTGGTTGGGAGGGTTTTAGCTTATATGTCAGGACCTTTCGACCTCTTCATATGCACACACTTTATCCCTTCCTCTTTCTTTCTTTCTCTTTTCCTCTTTTCCTCTTTTTTTTCATTCTCTCTTTCCGGATTCCTCTCTCTTTCACTCTCCCTCTTTCTTTCTTCCTCTTTCTTTCTCTCTTTGTCTTAAAATTACTTATATTCTTTGACATTTCTTTATTTCTTTCTCTTTCTCTCTTGCTACTGACTTTACTTGTATAACTTGACATATATTTCTCTTTTTCTCTCTCTTTCTTTCTTGCTCATAACATTACCAATATCATTTGGCCTTTATTAAATTTCTCTCTCTGTCTCTCTTTCCCTCTCTTCTTCCCTCTCTCTCTCTCTCTCTGTCACTTCACCACTGTGTTTATGATGATGAGCATGTCATAATACTGTGCTTCCCTGGACAAGCCAACAAAAAGTTGTATTCCTTACTCTTTCAATCCTCTCTCACTTCCAAGAGGGGGTACTTTAGCTCTAAGAATACTAACACTATGCATTGCACCTTTCTCCTTGAAAATGCCAATTACCTGCTGGTAATGCCTATTTAGAGAGAGAGAGAGAGAGACAGAGAGAAAGAAAACACCTAGGGTCTGAGCAGGTCTCAGCAGACCAGGGCCTGCAAACTTATTTCATTCACGTCATGCTCATCACTATCTTTTCCCCCAAAGTTATTAGGAAGGCGAAACTACACAAACGGGAAGATCTGCTAGTCATACTAATCATCCTAAAAATAATAACACCAATATCAATAATCACATCAATAATTATCATAATAGTATGATAATGTACCATTGAAATGAGCAAGAGATGTGTGCTAATGTTTAAGATTTGATGCTTTAATTGGGTGGGTGACACATCAAATACCCGTGCCTGAATGCAAGACTAATGATAAAGTGCTGGGGTAATTTTGGAAATCAATGGGTAATCCAAAGCATAACCATCATGTAACTAATCTAATAAATGGTCCGATAGTTTGATAATTAGTGGTTGGGTGCATTCACAGTTCAAATACTGGTATCGGAACATACCAGTTCACTAAAATTGATTCATGCATGTTTTTTTTTTAAACAAACCTTGTTACATGGTATTGTTTAAACCTGTAAATGATAATAAACCACTTTCGTAATGTATTCAAATATATTCACATTTTCCCCAAGACAAACTATTTATTCAGCTGTCACAAAATAATGAGAGTACAATACTGAAAATGCCACTTGCATACATTAACATTTCTAGGTTGGACAAACACTGTAGCTTGACCAACCTAGCAACAGCTTTCATATGCTTTTCACATTGCTTCTCTTTGCAATAGGATAATGCAATATCAGGTAAACAAATATTTTGTCATTGTGCATTTGACGAAGAATCGTGCATAAAATTTGAATGTTTATTATGAAAGTGGCCTTTTGGACACCATACATGGAATCCAGTTTGGATGCAGTTATTGTTGGCCGAGCTTTCAGATTAGAGGCATGCATAAGATTAGTAAACTGGTCTATTGCACAGACAATATAAATGGGTGTATGTATAAACCGTTTTGTCGTTTAGGGACATTCCCTTTCATTTTCAAAAGTGAGCACAATTAAAGCATCAAATCATAAACATTGGCACACATCTCTTGCTCATTTCAATGGTACATTATCGTTACTATTATTATGTCAATATAAATGGGTGTATATGTATAACACATTTGATAGTTTAGGGACATGTCATTTCATTTTCAAAAGTGGTGTAGCTGTTCATTAAACTAAGTTTCTTTAATATGAGGAACCTATTAAAAAGCATAGCTAGTAGAACAAATGGTGTGGCTGTTCATTAAACTAAGTTTTGATATTCACAAAGACATCTATCAATAAAACCCTTCAGGATTTCATGGCAGGAATTTTTAACAGGAATTGGCAAGGTCGAGAAAGACAGTATTATCGTTTGGAGGAAAATCTCTCAGGCAAAACACTAGATCAAATATCAATTCCATTTGCAGATGAAATACAACAGAGTTAATAATGGAATTCCATATTACCCTCAAGATTGTATGAGGTGTCGCACAGTTTCCTCTTATTTTGAGTTCAGGGATTGTTATTTAGAACAACACACCTGATGGTAGGCATAAGTATGTCAAATGATTTTTCTCATTGTGAATTCATAATCATTATAAAAAAATAATGAAACCATTAATAAAAGCACTGTGATTTAGTGTTTCTGACTCATGCCTTTCAACCAGAGTGATGGAAGTTTAGATTTTCCTTCCCTCCGGCTAGAAATTAATCCACATTGTGCTGCACTCAACCCAGGTGAGGTAATGGTTACCTGAAAAGAATATCTATCTATTCAAAGAAATACTTACACTAAGATGTGTACTGGGCTAAATCCAGGGTAATGTCAATACAAAAGGCACCTCGAGCTCTCTGCAGAGTGGATGTGTGTTCTCTTTAAATTGCTTTTATCTTTTATCTTTAACTAGTCAGCCGCTTTTGCTAATAGTAGAGATTCACATTTATGCACATTTCTTGCAACAATCGTATTTACACAGGATTCAGTATAAAAGTGGTAGGTAACAACTGAATGACAAAACTTGGTATTCAGCATACATATATTACGTGTCTCTATATTGGATAAACCTTAGACAATCTTTGGGCAATTTTTCAGGTTGTCAATTATGAACAACTGAAAGGATAAAATTTGCATACATCAATAAACCTTTTTATTCTAGAAAATGTCCTTAAAAGCAGGCTAGCACACATAGCCCCTCTGCTGAGTGCTCAAGGCTTTAACACAGCTTACACCAGCACCCATGGCATTTCAAGGAATAAATATTCCTACCAGGTACCCATTCATCTCACCTGAGTTGAGTACAGCACCTTTGCGGATGATGTTCTTGCAGAAAGAAATTAACGCCACTGGAGGGATTCAAGCCTATGATCTTCTTGTTAAAAGGCAAGACGCAGAACCACTACACCAAGGCGCCTCCAACAGTATGTGTTATATGTGTGTGTTATCATATTTCCCAAAACAATTATGAAAACCAAAATCCACAAAAAATTTACTTTTAAAGACGATGAGTCTGCAAGATCTCCTGGTTTTGCTATATTTCTTTTATCCTACTTTAACATCTACCATAGATGAACGTATGACACTTATTCCAAGAATAGCACAATTCTATTTGTGGCATGAATGATAATGATAACAATGATAATAATAATAATAATAGTAATGGTAGCTACAAGTAATGGTAGTAATGGTAGCGCACAAGTCCACCTTGTTGGTGCTTATGGTGCTGATGGAAGCGTCATGGTGAAGTGGATATGATTCTTGCCTTTTGACTAAGGTACCCTTTACCTATTTGTTCCTACACCTTATACACTCTAAAACTTGCACAGTGTTTGATAATACACAGAATGTAGGAATTAAGTGGAAAATCATACACATAGCTGAATGGTATGTAGAGGGTCGGCGGACCAAATCCTACCAATGACGTTAATATCCTTCACCAAGAAATTCATCCACATTGTGCTACACTCAACCTAGGTGAGGTGCAAGGGTACCTGGCAGGAATGCAAGTTCCTTGAAACGCAAAAGCACCTCATCACTGTTATTACTAAAGTCACAGAAATAATACTACACTGATTGTAGATTAAGCAATTGTAGATTAAGTAAATTGAAAAGCAATAGCAGGGAGACGCGCTATACAAGCACTGTGTTATAATAATAATTAATATCATTGCAAAATAATACACTTCTGATATGATTTTAACATCACTTCCTAAGTAAAATGTAGTATTGATAACCAGTGTTTTTGAGGCAGCGATTAGGCTCAAATGCTTTTCAAATAATAAATTCCTGCCAGTTCCCATTCATATCTGTGTTGAGTGCAGCAGTTGAGTGCAGCGTTACCTTGCTGAAGGAAATCAACGTCGTGGGTAGGATTGAAACAAGTGGGTCCCCAGATATATGTGTAAATATTCAAGGCAAACTTGCTTAATATCCTTTCCAAGACAAAGCAAAACTTAAGAGCCTCTACAGACAAACAGTAAGAAGATAAGCACATTAAATGGGAACTTCACCCAGTTGTGCTCTCAGTGGGTGGATAAAGATACAATGATCAAACAGTGAAAATCCGACAATGTGTTCAAAAGTTATAAATTCTCAAAGTTTTTATTTCTACCTCTCATGGGCTCCTTAAATTGGCAACCTACCTGCACAAAATGGCTGCCAACATGGAGAACTCTCCATTTCATTTTGTACATTTCTTCTTTTTCTAGAAAAGAAGACAAATTTTTACTTCTCTCTTAAAATATGATATGGACATAATGATTCTGCAAGCATTTTGAGATAAATATTGTTGATTCCTTATCTCCTTTTCTGTAAAAGGAACAAAATATGACATTTTGTGTACAAAGTGAATGGAGAGTTCTCCATTTTTGGCAGCCATTTTGTTTGTGTATGCTCCCAATTTAAGGAGCCCATCAGGGGTGGAAACCAAAACTTTGAAAATTCATAACTTTTGAATGGATCGTCCCATTTTGCTCAAATTTTCAGTTTGATCATTGTATTTTTCTCCTGCCACTGAGAGCACATCAATATCTGGGTGAAGTTCCCTTTTAAGAACCCGGACAGACAAACAGTAAGAAGATAAGCACATTATAGCAAGGAGAATTCTAAGAAGCAAAAAAGGAGTTATATAACAAACATGTGACAGGATAAGTTTCGCAACGGTGTTTTAATCAGAGCAAAAATCGCAAAGTAGGCTTGTCGCGGGGTTTCGCAAACGGTCCCTCTGCAACTTGGATAAACACTGCTAAAAGGCTGAAACTAAATTGGCAAGACAGGGACTATCATTCTCTCTCTCTCCCCGTATCAGTCACTTTCTTTCAATGTCTCTTGCGTTTGTGATTTCTCTCATCCTTCTTACCTATCTGACTCTTGCCAAAGAAATCTTCTCTCTTTCTTTCTCTTTCTTTCTCTCTCTCTCTCTTTCTCTCTCCATCTCCCACTGTTTCTTTTTCTTTCATACTTCCACCCCCTTTCTCTCTCTCTCTCTCTCTCTCTCTCGTTTTTGTGGTTTCCTTTCTACATGCCTTTCTTAATTTCTATCAAAGCAACTGTCAAATTCTTTCTTTCTCTGTCTCTCTCTCTTTACCTCTCCCATTCTCTCTTATGCTCTCACTTTTTTCCTATCTCTTTATCTGCATTTATGTCTCGTCTTAATGCGTCTCTCATTCTTAATTTGAATTAAGTCATCTATCTTTATTCTCTCAATCTCTCCCTCTTTCGTTCTCCATTCGCCATTAGTTTTCTCTTTTACAGTCTTCCTCTCAATTTTTCTCATTCAGTCTCTCTCTCTCAATCTCAATTCTGATCAAAGCACATATTGAACTCTTTCCTTCCCCTCCTCTCTCTCTCTCCCTCTCTCTCTCCCCCTCTCTTTCAAATATATTCAAAGCATCTATTGAACTCTTTCTTTATTCTCTATCTATCCCTCTCTATCTATCCCTCTCTCTATCTTACACGTTCCCTTTCCCTTTCTCCCTCTCACTCTCCTTAGTTTCTCACTCTCTCTCTCTCTCTCTTGCCCTCCCCCTCCTCTCTTCCTCGTTCTCTCTTTTTGTCTCTCTTGTGATCCCCTCGTCTTTCAAACCTTGTTGACTCTTGTCTTTTAATCAAAGTAGCCATTTCTAAATGGGTTCCACGGGTGAAAGCTCCATTCCCACATGCGTAAGTGACACGAAGGATCCAACATAACCACCAATAGATGCACATATCATTCGTTCTTTTCCAGACATAGTAACAAGTGATGTGTGAAAACTGGATTCCAATTATTGTAGTTTAATTGTTATTAATCTGTTTTAAGAAATACCATGTAATTACGGTTGTTGGCAAGAAACCTGCATAAATTTGAATCTACATGTATCAGTAAACCGGCCTATGTGCTGCACTCAACCCAGGTGAGGTGAATGGGTACCTGGCAGGAAGATTTTATACCTTGAAATGCCAAGTGCGCCGTGGATAGCTGCCGGGCTAAAGCCAGGCAGCCAATAATGTAAAGCGCTTTCAATAATGTAAAGCGCTTTGAGCACTCAACAGAGTGGATACGTGCGCTATATAAATTGCATCTATTATTATTATTATTATTATTATTGAAATAATTCTTGCCTTGTCCCTGTATGAATAACACTGATTGATAGTGTATGTCCGAGATGCTGTAGGAATCGAACCCATAACCTCATGATGATCAGACAGGTGCCTTACCACTAGACCAATGAGAAACTCAATAACAGAGGCAGGTTTCGTTCAGCCATCATTTGATATATTTGATATATTCCATAAAACATTATTCTACTGTATCCTCATTAGGCCTATAAACATGTTAATGATACTAGTTTAATTTAAAGCATTTATCGCCTCCATGTGAAAAATAATCTGCAATTCATGCTCAAGTAATGTATAAGCCAATTTTTTACATACTGATATTTTCACAATTTTGACCAGTTTGACATTTTAGCATGTTGTAATTTTCTCATTTTTGACAAGTTATTAACATACAAATTTTCATCATACAGCGTGGAAATATTCTCGAGGCCAAGACCGCAAAATTCGTGTAATAAAACCATTACGAAAGTTCCAGCTTATACAGGACTGTAAAATAGGATGAATGCTGCGGCGAACAGGGACAAAACTTAAACCAATAAAGCTTCCTTTTGTTGAGATTAATCACTCTGTTATGGGATACATCTTTTATTTGTCTGAACAGTAAATGAACAGTTAAAAGCCCAGAAGGGAATTCTACCATTTACCCGTTTTCCCATAGGGACCCTACACGAAAACAGGTAGACTGTAACTTTTTCTTTTGGGCTAAATTTTAGTATAAGACAGAGTCTAAGTGTTTGCCCCTCTTTACCCCTCTGTATCCCTCTTTATGGTAGTTATTTACCTTTAAATGCAGTCTCTAAAAACTACCAAAAGCCCCCTATTCCCACATGAACGCGTTACAAGTGCAGTCACAAACAGGGCACGGCCAAAGTAGATGAAAATGCTCTTTTATAGGCTTTTAACGAAAAAGGAAAGGAGGATATTAGAAAGGGGGCATTTTAAAGGTCACCGCAAAGTTGATCTCTTGCGATTTGAGAGACAGAAAAGAACTCCAGACACCCCGAGTTTCCTACCTTTAGGCAATACTGTTTCTAAATCTTTCCCACCCATGGGAAGATGGCGGTCATGATAATTCGATATACGTTTGAGATTACTCCTTGTATCTTATCAGAATCAGCAATAACTGTCAGCTTATTGTCTCTTATGGATTGAGTTGCCATTGTTTTCATATTGTATGTCTATGATTTCTAAATATCAGATTGAAATGCACTTGTCTCTGAAATATGATTATTTCAAAATTGTGAAATGTGAAGTTTTTGTCTCAAATATCATGAAATAATATTCTTCTACACAAAAAAGGAAATGTATTGCATTGTCAATGCTTGCTTATATATCTCTAAATCAACAGAACAATATAGGAGAAAAGATAACAATTCACAATAAAATACAATTAATTTGAGCAATGCTTACATATCTTCTAAAGAACACGATATAATCTATTTCCGAAAAATTGAGTCAAACTCAAATGACCCTATGTAATGCTATTTAAATCTGAACCAACTTGTTATTGTTGTGTCCGCACAGTTCAATACACAGCGAAGGACTCTATTGTCCATGACCGACTTTATTTTGCAAAAATAGTTTATATCGTGTTAAAGAATGTTTCAATAAATCTAAAAGACACAAGAAAATATTGCAATTGACTTGTTCCGAGGCAATTTCTCTATTAATATAACATAATCTGTATGAATACACATTCATAAATTTCTCTATTTTCCAAGGGTATACACTCTGCGAACCTAGATTTTTATTAGACCCGTCCATTTCCAAGGTTAGTTAGAATTTGTTCAGTGGTTCTGAAGTTATCCTGGTAACATGCTATTTTGGGTGTATTTCACAAGTATTTTGGCACTGTGACTTTTGAGCTTTGACCAACTGTACCCAAAATATAATCACTTGATCCTGACATGCTTATACAAATCTGACCCAAGATTGGTAATGATTTAGTTACGTGGTTCCAAAATTATCGCGGTAACGAGTTCTACACAGACGCACGCATGCAAGGACGGACACAAGGACACATGTCCGCACGGACGGACAGCCCAAAAACATAATGCCTCCAGCACCATGTAACGCTGGCAGAGGCATAATAAGTCTGATTTGCCATGCTCTTACTATCAAAAGCAATCCTTTTATATCAGGTCTTTGGTTGTTCATATTCTAATTTCTAATCTGATAAATGTCATAATGGTTAGCATCACCACCCTCGGCCACAATACTTCCATATCGCATTCAGCGATACCGTTTTTGTAAAGATTAAAGATATATTGTGATATTTGTTAAAAAAATAAAATAAATGTTCACAGAATCGCACAAAATGTGAGAAGAA
>BQKZ01001918.1:7517-31329 GCA_036244855.1 Temnopleurus reevesii | reverse complement strand
GGCGCAGATCCAGAAGCAGAGCGTGTGTTGGATGCACCGACAAATACAAAAAAGGACTACAATACATACACAGTATATTATACTCCAGATATCTATTGAATTTTATTTTCTACATTGTCCAGATTTGATTCATGGTACTGTATAAGCTGAAATTTTCATGGTGGTTTTATTTTCGCTAATTTTGCATGATTGGCTTCACAAAACTTTACTCTCTATATGATGCACATTTATTTGTGTATAAACACTGTTAAACTTGTGAAAATAATAACACGCCAATGTGTCAAACTGGTTCGAAATTGTATAAATATCTGTACTCTAAATTATTGGCTTATACAGTACTTCCATCTGGGGGAAGTTAACTCAAAATGCCTGGATGCTAGGCTAGTTAGCCTAAAAGTGAAGTAAGCAGAAGTTTTTTCGCACCATTTCTTACAAGCAATTAAGCACTTGAAACAGCGTCTCTCTTGACTCGGTGGGCTATCTCTCCCTTTTGGGGTTAACCGATAAGCATCTTTAGCTGTTGAAATCGTAGCACTCTGCGGTAACATGTTACAAGGCTTCCCTTTCGCTTGGCGTCGCAAAGATGACACCGAACACGGAAAACGGAGAAGGAGCGTGATCGCTCAGAACAAGAAATCCTACCGTCAAATAGGGTTACATTGTTGTTTTCTGCCATGTTTTTCTGTCTCTCATTCATTTGTTCATCCCTATCTATCTTTGTCATTGTTTCCTCTCGTCCCCCGTGTCACTTCATTTCTCTCCTCCTCTGCCTCTCTATCTCTATCTCTCTCTCTCTCTTTTCTATAATGTGAGAACATTTTAACATCAGCCTGGTGCTACATTTACTTTTCTTCTTGAAGTGCAAAACATCCGATCAATCTTGTACTCATTTTCTCTGTCATTTTTCTCAAGTTTCTCTACCATTATTATTTTAGTCCCAATCTCAGTCTCTCTCTCTCTCTCTCTTTCTCTCTCTTCATTTATTTCCTCTCCCTTTCTATCAATGTCTCTTTTTCGTATTAACAGGATATGTCCAAACTTTTTAATCTTGGCCTGCTGATTTATTTTTTTCTTTTCCGCAAAAACATTCCATCAATCTTTTAGTAATTTTCTCAGTTATTTTGTCCAGTTCTCTACACTTATTTATTTCCCTCTTTTCTTCATTCTCTTGCTCTTTCTTTCTCTTTCTCTTTCTCTTTCTTTCTTTTTCTCTTTCTCTTTTTCTCTCTCTCTCTCTATTTCTATGTAACGTTCTATCGTTTTTATCTCTCTCATTCACCTTTACCTTCAGGTTTTCTCTCTTTTTCCTAATCCTTTCTCTCTTGTTCAATTACTTTTATCCATCTCTTTCATTTATCTATTACTACCAGGATTTCTCTCTCATTTCTAATTTTTTTTCTCTCTCTTCCTCTCTCTCTCTCTCTCTCTCTCTCTCTCCCATTCTCTCTGTCTATCTTTTAATCTACATCCTTAATAAATTTACACAAATGTACCCTGCAAAGTCCATCCCGGCTATTTCCTTCTCAAAATCTTCCTAATGGAATGTGAAAAGCACTCTGATACATTTCCTGCATGCCTCTCGATACAAACACGAACCACAGGTTACAAGCTAGAGAACGGAAACGTAACAAAATACAAGAAAACATCCCAAATCAACCGCAAAGTGGGTGAACAAGCAATCTCTGCAAATTAACTCCTCCCGTTTCCCGCCAATTTTTGCGCAAATCGGCTTAGCGAGGGGCTCCCGGGAGAAGTGAAGGATTTTTACCTGTGTTTGAGGCGCAGGCTGGGACAAGACGCTTCGGCATTTAGGCCAATTTATATACGATAGTCTCGGGGAAGGGGCCAGAATGAATATGATTAGGGACGGTTTATTTGTTAAGTTCAAGCACAGCAAACCTGTTGGTTTGGTAAATGTTTTGAAGGATCTGTTTTGACAGTTTGAATGTTGTCCTTTTTGCCACGATGAACTTTCCTCCATTATATCTCCAGAAATGTTCAACCACAATGTTAATCAATTGTGCTCCACTTTTTGCCCTTTTTGATTTCACGTTTCCTGATATCTAGGTCAAAGCATGGAGATCTAATTTTACATTTCCTCACATGGTATTAATTTTTCAAGGGCATATAAACTATTGGTTTTAACCAAATTGCCCATATTGCCCATACGGTGAAACAAATTGGTTGCCCTACACAGACTAACTCTCTGAAAAGGGCCTGAGCTTAAATCTATTTTTACCTTTCATTCAAATTTTTTAAAAAGCAGTAATACCTTAGAAAAACATGCGAAATACAACCTGGGAAATTACTTCTTTCCACAGAAAAAGACCATGTAATTTTTAGAACTATTGTGAACAAACATTTCCTGCATCATAATCTCAATAAAATATATTCAATTGAGCATATTGACCGTGTCTGCACAAGAAAAATATTGCTTTGATTAAAATAAGAAAAATCAGACAATAGATCAAAACGAGTTTGAAGGAAATCAGACAATAAATACGAAAGTTATACATATCTGAATGTTAAAATTGAACCAAAAATATTTGTGTTATAAATCCTATTGACAAAGAAAACTATATCGCAATACAAACGATAATTAAAAAAGTCAATGAAATATAAATAAACAGAGTTGCGCTGGAATATCCGGTAAGAGAGCCATACCAATGTATTCCAACAAAAAAAATATTGAAATAAATATGTCTCTACATCTCTGCCTCGTCCTAGAATGGTTAAGAAACAAATTAACACATACGGACGACTTTTCACCCCTAAATGCCAGCAATTCTATTTGGAAACGTCTCGCTTGTTATAACGCCCCAACCCGAGGTTCACTGACTCCTGTGTATTGGCGGCTACATTTTCGGTATTGTGTTACACTGCTCATTTTTCAAGCACGGAGGAAATTACATATTCTACAAACACAGACTTTTTGGGGCGTTACATTGACTTTTCACGCATATATGAATTCGGTTTTAAAGGGAGGAATAATTCGAGAATTTTCCTGGCATGCTTTGCAAATAAAACTTTTAGATTAATACAATTTCATTCTGGGGGTACTGGTACGAGTTAGCATTCATTGATAACTCTTCAATACATTCTGCTCAGAACAATGGTTATGGTCTAGTTATCCCCTTGTTATGGGTTTGATAGTTTTCATATAGTTATGATAGTAGTCAATACGTGATGTCTGTCTACACCTGCACTGTCGAGTCCAATGCATAAAGCATGGCAGCCAACTACATTTCCATTAAATATGTATTTTCAACAGAAATATCATATTCTTTGCTGTAATTGAAAAAGAATCCTACAAAATAGAATAATATTCTTCTAGTTGTCAGTTCAGATAAAGGTTAGACCCACTATTCTCCTTCCTTCTTTTTCTCCTCTTCTTCATTTTTCTTCTTCTTCTCCTCTTCATTTTTCTTCTTCTTCTCCTTCTCCTTATTCTTCTTCCTCCCTCCTCCTCCCTCTTCTCCTCCCCCTCCTCCTCCTTTTCTTTCTGTCATAAACATTAAATTCTAAAGAAATCTCACTTCCCTTCTCTCTCTCTCTCTCTCCCCCCCCCCTTCTCTCTACTCTTCTCTCTTTCTCTCTTGCAGCCAAATTACTCAAGCAAAGATGGTACTCACAAACTAGAATTGCCTCACTTTTCAGAAACAGAAAATTCCCAACAAAAAATTGTGCCTGTGTTTTAGACTAGGGTTTGGGAGAGGGGCGACTGTAATGTTAATGGGCTTATTCAAAGGCATGAAAAAATAGCTATTTGTTGTCTGTGTGGGTGGGATGGTGACTTTAGGGGAGCGAGTGAATTGTGTTTTCAGCCACAGGTTATTGCCTGGTGTTATTCTGAATGTGATTTTAGTCAGATTGAAAGCGAGGTCGATGCCTTCATCATGATAAAGGGTTTGTTGGAAGGGTGGTTGACTTCATCAGCTTTTCTATGGCTATGTGGAAGCGTTGTGGTGTAGTGGTTCTGACTCTCGCCTCTCAACCCACGGGTCGTTGGTTCAAATCTCACCCATGGCATTAATTTCCTTCAGCAAGAAATTTATCCACATTGTGCTGCACTCAACCCAGGTGAGATTAATGGGTACCGGCAGGAATTCATTCCTTTGAAATGCAAAAGCGCCTACTTCGCAGCTATGCTATGGCCGACTGATATTAATATTAAATAATTTGTCTCGCACCTCTGAGTAGGTGACTAGAGAGATGGCGTGTTTTTTTTAAAAACCATATATTATTATCAATATTACGGCATAATTAATTTATTCATTAGTGTTTTATTCTCCATCTCTTGCATCGATATATCCGTCTTTAATTAACGTTCCTTAACATTCTTCTTCTTTAACAATCTTTCCATCTTAATTTATATTTCTTGTTCACATTCCAACACGTTCGCTGCATCTATTCTACATATCTACTTTAGATATGAACCTATTACAGAGTGAGGAAATAGTATGACCAATTTTTCTTCTTAACAGCCTACTCCTATACCTATCAATAATACATAATATATCTTTGATTGTACTTGTTACATGCTGTACTCCCACAAGACAGCTTCTTTCACATCAATTTCTGGATCCTGATCATTATTAGTCTTAATTAATTCAATCATTCACATTTTACTCAAAATATTTCTGCACATGTAATTGCAGAATATTTTAGATTCATTATATTTTCATCCATCTACTGATAATTGTACTTTTTAATCATTCATACCCAAATTTGTTTGCTTATTTGCTTTTAATATTACCAGAATTTGGTGCATAATTCATAATGAAATTCTTTTCGCCTGACTATGAATTTTAAAAGTCTATCCGTGTATCTCTAATTTGTTATATTTTGTTATGACAATTCTGTTACCCATCTGCTTTGTTTCCCTAAACATTGTGTCACGAATAGTATTATCAGAATGGAGGAGTGAATTTTTTAACTTTTTATAATTTTTTCGTAATATTGTGCGTTCATGTAATCACATTTATGGTGTTGTAATTTATTTGTGCGTAGTGGAATATTTCTGTCATGAGGGTTGCATGCCTGAGGATGACAGCAAAAAAAAATCAACTTTGCAAACCCTGGCCCATGAATGAGCATTCACCCCTTCTAGCTTTATTCTCTTCCCTTCTCCTCATTCCAATTTTTCTTTTTATATTAATACCTGTATTCAATTACTATGATTTGATTGCCATTTTTACTCTTGTAAACTTTTTAACGGTTAAATAAATAATACATGGATCTTACACAGCACTCTTTTCATCCTAATTAGATGCTCAAGGCACTAAGAGCAAATTCATTTAAGTGATGAAATAGAAATATATATAATGATAATGATAATCTATACCTTTAAATTCAGTCTGAAAAGTGTCTCATGCATGCATAAAGCCCCGCAAATACCTACTTTCCGCCCCAACCATTTAATACAATAACCTAATTGTAACAGTAACACACTGCACAGCTGCTTCATGCACGACAAACACATGACAAGGGGAACTAGTTTTCCTCCCAAGACATCGAGTTACAGCTTCGTAATTCAAATGTCACCGTTTCTTACGGTTTTAAGGTGTGGGTGGGATTGTCCGTTTTAATAAAAAGTGTAAATCATAAGAATTAATATGTAGGAATGTATTTGATATATAAATCAAGTTACAGTATTAAAATTCAAATTACAGCTTCGTAATTCAAATGCAACTGTTTCTTACCATTTTAAGGTGTTTTTCCTCAATGGGGAGTCTGGGTGGGATTGTCCTTTTTTGAAAAAAATTGTTTATCATGTAAGGATAAAAATTAATACCTAAGAATGCATTATCAATCAAGTTACACTATTAAAATTCAAATTACAGCTTCGTAATTCAAATGTCACTGTTTCTTACTATTTTAAGGTGTTTTTCTCAACGGGGAGTCTGGGTAGGATCGTCCTTTTTTGATAAAAAATGAGAAAACATGTCAGGATAAGAAATAATACCTAAGAATACATTATTAATCAAGTTACACTAACAAAATTCAAATTACAGCTTCGTAATTCAAATGTCACCATTTTTTACCATTTTAAGGTGTTTTTCTCAATGGGAAGTCTGGTTGGGATCATCCATTTTTTAATAAAGAATGTAAACTATATAAAGATATAAATCAATATGTTATAATAACAAATATAATAAGTCTGTATTTATATGGCGCTTAATAAAATGTTCTCTAGGCGCTTCATAATATATCAGATAGATGAAGAAAGCATAGTTGCAAACATGAACCAGTTGAAATTAGTAGTAATTCTGGAACAAATTCATAATCTTCACACATTTTAAATTGAAGTGCATGATGCTTATGTCAGAAAAATGAGTAGTCTCTACCAGGTTTAACACAAAACTTGACAAATCTGAGGCCCAAATTAGTAATGACTTCTAAGAATTTGTAATAGTTGGCAGCTATGATAAAGGTAGATTCATTAAAATTAGAATGTCAATAGAGATAGAAAAAAGAAGGGATGGAGAGGGGAATAATTTCTTTTTAAATTAATTGTTATGAATTAAAGAACAACATTTGTAGTGATTAGCAAATTGAGAGAAATATGAACTTCATAGTTTTAAGGCGTAAGGACGAGATGGATTACAAAGAGGCATATGTTGGGAAAAAAATTACTAAATTTTGTTAAAGGGCCAAAATAATAAAAGCTCTTTATTAACAAAAATGCAGAGAGGGGAAAAAGCGTTAAGTCATTCTTCTGGTATCTAGCTCTCCTTTTCACCTAATAAATGCGATTCTTTGACAAACACCTACAGCAAAACTATCCCATTGCAAATTTTGAGAAAATCCTATATTGAGGGAGAAACATGTCTTTCCTTCCATCAGAAAAGATTAATTGCCCTAGCCCGCTGTAAACATGAGACTTCCATACTTTAAGATGTATTCATTAAACCTCAAAGCAATTTAGAACAACTAGCACACCATTTGCAATGTTACCTTATTGAAACTTTGCTCTAATAATAACAACATCAGTCATATTGTTAGATGATATTAAAACAGGGCATTATTTTTTTATTCCTAGAAATGAAACACAACAGTGTTCTCTTAAAAAAGGTCTTGCCTAAAGAAAGAGCAGCTTAATTTTCTAATAGGACTCTCTAAGACTGTTCATTTACAAGATAGCTTCTCAACTTCTTCTCCGTTCATGATCTGTATTTGTTCTCTAGCTGTAGGGATACTGAATCCGATACTCTTCATCGAGTGGAAATAGTTTACGCTGACACAATTAACACATGGATTACGTTGGCCCTCAATGCCGTCCCTCTGCGCCAATTAGAGGGGATAAATTGACCCCTTTCGGAGGAATCGTCGCACATTTAGTATTTATGGGCGTAAAATAACACCCCTCTTTTTCTCTGCTTTGTGTTGAATAGTTTATAATGACTGCAAGATATAAAGCACCTTTTGCCGCGAATAGTAACTAGGGAGCTATTCAAGTGTTTTATCTTAATTACCTTACCTGGCTCTCTTTTGCTACTCTCTTTTTCATTTTTTTTTTTGAGGGGGTGCTTCTTTTGATCCCTCGTGTATCTCTATCTGCATCTCATTTTCATTTCCATCTATTTTTGTCTTCTTGGTCATTCATTCATTGAACTCTTTTAAATCTATATATTTTTTTTTAAAGTATTTATTGAAACAATTCTCATCAAATCCAATTACATGCATGCGATAGTCAACATAATAGAACATAATACATTGAACATAATAATTCTATATAAGACATACTTTAATAATAATAATAATAATAATAATAATAATGTCTTATTTACCCAGGGTAGCCACATTCAGCTGGAAGTTAGCTGCTCTTCCAGCGGGCCCTGCATAACATAAAGTTATTATTACCCTTTTCCTTTCTTAAACGCCGAGCGCCTGGCAAGAAGCTCCCATTTTTATAGGTCTTTGGTATGACCCGTCCGGGGATCGAACCCACGACCTTCCGTTCATGGAGCAGACACTCTACCACTGAGCCACACATGACCGGTATATGCCATTTGCCATTTGTTGTTGTGTAGATCAAGACGATTTTTCTTAAAAGCAATAATTCTTTCTAGTTTTTCTAACTGTTTCAAACTTTTGAAAAAATGAGGAAAAGAAGGTGAAACGTTTTTGATTTTGCAAAGTGAAATAAAGTATTTACCATATATAATAACGGTATTATTATATTAACCCTATACATCTATATCTGCTTTAAGAGTACAGTTTTTCTTGTTCATTTCCCTCTAGGTATTTTTTGTTTAATTTCCAATTTTCTTAACATTCACAGTTTTATTTGTCTTTCCATGACCAGGTTTTACTATTTAAGGATCATACGCAGATATATAGAAAACTTTGACGCTTACTACATACAAGTCTTTGTCTAATAATTTGCATTCTATTTTTTCTATATACTTGTTAATAGGCGGGTTTGCCAATATATGCAGATTTTATGCATACTTTAACAGAAAGGTTATTCTTGACAGCCCAGAATATTGCATCAGGCTTGCCCGACATAGCAACAAATAATGAATGCAAACTGCATTCTAAGTATTGTGATTTAATTGGTGCAACTAAAAACTTACCTTTTCAAACAGCAGTAGACCTTTGATCTAAATTCCAAATTCCAATTCCTCCCTTCCTTGACCACTGTATGTTCTGAATATGTATGTAATGAAGCTCTGATTATGTTTATGTTTATGTTTAAGTTAGTTATGTTCCTGTTTAATTTGTATGTATTTGATGTATTCTANGAAAATGAATGCAAACTCACACACCGAAGACAATACCACCAATCGCTCCGTCCATTCCGCGCCGACGCTCCTCCGTACGAAAGCATGGTGTATACTGTACACACAAATGCATGTGTCATAATTCCATGTAGAAGTTTAGAGAGGTCACACCGTACCCGTGCATGCACCTCGTGTTCGCTGACGTCTGAGTTAAAGAGAACTGTGTACACCTATGTGATATTGAGGGCGCAGCGAATGAAAGTTACGAATTGTGAAATATGAAATCATAATTAGGCATCGACAGCAATTGTTAATAGTCTAAGGTTTCTTTCTATTATCTAAAATGGGGGAAAGAGAAATTTGGTGACGATTGGTGTAATAGGTGGAGAGAAATACACAGCCAAACAAACAAACATCAAACAAATTTACACACAAGATAAGGCGAATTATATAGTAGGATTCTGTCATGGTTGGCAATGTTGGCAACGTTCCATTCTCCATTCACAAACAGACAACACTGGGGCAGTTCTACGGACTCTCCTACGATCGATCATCTGATCATGATACGGAGAACGAGATGAGTTTTGGTTTACCGCCCTTGACAATCTGATAAAGTATTCAATTTACAGAGGGTTTTTGGTGGTTGCGTTGAAAGAGCAGTCACTTGATCTCTTGTCATCTGTCTTCTTACAACTCAACTTGTGTTTCTAAAAATTGTAATGCTTTCATTAGATTATGTTGAATTTTGTACACACAAAAAAATCTTATAAAGAGAAAAAGATCAAATTTTGACACTTTTCTGGAAGCATCATGGTGTAGTTTTTTTCTGATCACAATTGAAATGTTAGCCAATCATTTCAGAAATAAATGAGAATGTGAAGGAAACGTTCTGGGTTTTAAAATTCCTTCAGCAAGATAATCATCCATGTTGTGCTGCACGTGACCCAGGTGAGGTGAATGGGTACCTGGCGGGGATTTATTCCTTGAAACATAGTATATTACTATCAACAGCTGTAATCCTCGAGCAATCTTAATTATCCTTCATTGTATAATAAATTGGCATATATATAGTGCTCTTTAATACAGACATGTATATTAGCCTATAGTACTTAGGGGCTTCTGCTAAAATTAGCGTGAAGCAATGCATAAGAATGTGTTATTATTTATTATTCATTCACAATTTATGCTCTCTAAAAGGAAGGATTCACTTTTTTCTGTGGTGAAGTAAACACATGAACATATCAAGTTCTTCAATGTATCATTTTCCATTAACAAACGGACAACACTGGAGCAGTTCTACTGACTTTCCTTTGATCAATCAACTAATCGTGATACGGAGTAGAAGACGAGTTTTGGTTTACCGCCCTTGACAATCTGATAAAGTATTCAATTTACAGAAGGTTTTTGGTGGTTGCGTTGAAAGAGCAGTCACTCCATCTCTCGTCATCTATCTCCCAACAACTCACCCAATGACTTTAATGCTGTGAACGTCTATAGAACAAAAAGGGCACACATAAATACATGTGTTAGAATACTATTGTCTCTAAAAATGTTTCATGCGTTCATTTAAGGATGATGCTGAAATGTGCACACAAGATAGTCAGTGATTAAAAAGATTGCTGCCAAATTTTGATACTTTTCTGGAGGCATCATGGTATGGTGGTTCTCACTTTAACATTTCAACCAGATGGTCGGCGTTCGAAACCTTCCTATGCTGTTTAATTCCTTCAGCAAGAAAATCATCCACATGTGCTGCACGCAACCCAGGTGAGGTGAATGGGTACCTGGAAGGAGTTTATCCCTTGAAACATAGTGTATTGCCAATAGCTGCAATCCTAAAGCCATGTTTATTATGCTACCTTTAATAGCGCTTAGGCACTTCTGCTAAAGTTAGCACTAGGCAATACATAAGAACATATAATTATCGTTTATAATTTATTCACAATTTCTGCTTTCTCAGAAGGATATACTTTTTTCTGCGGTAAAATAAACGAAATGAATATATGAGGTTCTTCAATGCACCTTTTTCCATTCACAAAACGGACAATTTTGGAGCATTTCTACAGACTCTTTTATAATCAATCAACTGATCGTGATACGGAGTAGGAGACGAGTCTTGGTTTACCGCCCTTGACAATCTGATAAAGTATTCAATTTACAGAGGGTTTTTTGTGGTTGCGTTGAAAGAGCAGTCACACGATCTCTTGTCATCTGTCTCCTTATAGATACTTGGGTTTGTTTGTCAAAACTTAACCTCTGGATAATTGATCTCCCTTCTCCTCTTTCCTTTTATCTCCCTCCATATTCCCCCTCCTCGTCTCTTTATCGCTCTCTCTCTCTCTCTTTTATATACAACTTCCCTTTTTCACTTCCCCTCCTTACTTCCTTTGTATCTCTCTCTCTCTCTCTCTCTCACACACACATACACACAAACACATACCCCCCCAACATACCTTTCTCTACAACTTTCCCTCTCTTTAATCACTTTTTCTTCCTTCCTCTTTATCTCTTTCTCGCTCTCTCTCTCTCTGTCTCTCAAAAGCTCACCTCTTTTTCCACTCCCTCTCCTTAATTCCTTTTTATTTCCCTCAATATCACCCCTCCTCTCTCTCTATCTCCCTCTCCCTACAGCTTTCCCTCTCTATCTCTGTCTGTGGGGGTGTTGTTCAAAAGTTGAAATTGTTCGGAAGTTGCAGTTCATCGGAATGCACCCATCAAAATCATTGTTTCATACGCGTCTTGTTAAATACGCATACCGTGCGCGAATGAAAGTGCGTGTTACAATTTGCAAAGTTGCAGTTGATTTGCAGTTGATTTTGAACAACACCCCCTATGTCTCTGTTTCTCTATGGGGGTGTTGCTCAAAGGTTGCAGTTGATCGTAAGTTGCAGTTGATCGGTACGCGCCAATCAAAATCATTGTTTCATGCGCGTCTTGTTAAATGTGCACACCACGCGCGAATGAAAATGCGCGTTAAAATTAGTAGCAGTTGATTTGCAGTTGATTTTGAGCAACACCCCCTATGTCTGTAAGTCCCTCTCTCTTCTTCTCTTTTTTCCTTTCAATCTCTTGGATTTCATTCAGCAAACAGGAAGCAAAGACATATTTGTAAATACTTATACTTATTCTTTCCCTCCTAAATGCGTTTTCGTTCAACATATCCTTTCAAGACAAGCTCCCCCCACCCCCCTCATGGTAGTCTCAAATGTGTGTGTCGATGTTACCCCGCCATTCCACACCCTTTCTAGACAAGCCAGAATAAAAATGGGCAAAATCTGACGATCCATTCAAAAGCTTCCTCTTTTAATCCTCCATTTCTCTTCCATTCCTTCCTAAATTCCCCCCTCCCCCTCCCACGATTCCAATATCCCAACCTCCACTCCCCATACTGTCACTTTTGTCAGCATCTTCTCATCACAAACTCGATTTGTAGACAAATTTGTCCAGGATGTCGCCATAGATAATTACATCCAAATGCGTGGTGTTGTTTCTCCAAACAAACTAGGTATCTTTGGCCAGGAGTGTGTATCATACCAACATTGTTTTTCTTCTGAAGAGAGAGAAGCAGGCATGGTCCAACAATACTAGTACCTAATCTGCAAGCACATACCCTAGACTTTCGGTGTGTGCATGTGCAGAGCGTGATACAGGGTATGCATTTTGTGACTACATCACACACATACCCTAGACTTTCGGTGTGTGCATGTGCAGAGCGTGATACAGGGTATGCACTGTGTGACTAAATCATACAGCATTGCTCTATCCTCAATGCTGTATATGCGTGTGATGTAGTCACACAATGCATACCCTGTATCACGCTCTGCACATGCACATATTTCAATGGCAAATACCAAAATCTTTCATTTGTCGAAATTTCATCACTCAATTTCGCTTATTTAGAGAGAAATACACTTTTTTAAATTTTATGGAGTGCTCACGTCGGTCACATGAACCACCATTTGTTTTGCACGTATTACTCGGTATGGTGTAAAGCAGTAGTGGCCTTGCCTAGGGCATGGCCTTTCTTCTCTTTTACACTACTCCAAAATTGGGAATAAGTTACTTCTAACTCCAGTTAGCTGAGATGTATGTCTCTCTATGGTGTTTCAACATTCGGACCCAAATGCATTGCACAATTTGAACATTTCATAATTTGAATCAAGAGGCAAAATGTGGTAAAAATAAAAAGAATTACTACACGACTCATCCAATGAGTTCTACACAGTAAACAGTTAGAACAAAAAGGACCTTAACTTTTATTCAGAAAAGCATGACGTAGGGTCCTTATATTTCTCACGAATGTCCATGATTTAATTTGAGGAAAATCTAACCTACATTTTTCCCCCCCTGAATTTAACTCTGAACGCTGTGTTTTTAAGAATGTGCCCCTTCTTAAAGGGGAACCCACATACCCCCGGAATTATCATGATCTCACTGAATGAAGACAAATCAGATGAACAAAATTAAGCATAATTTGAAAATCCATTCAAAAGCTTCGAAATTTCAAAATTCAATGATGTCCTTATGAAACAGATCCTTGAGTTGGCAAATTTTGACAGAATCTGTGATGCACTTGTAGAAACTCCCCATTCATTTTGTACTTAAAATTTTTCTAAATTAGAAAACTATAGTAAAGGCTCAACATTATCTGAGATACATACATAATTCATAAAAGCATGCTGTAGTCATGCCAAAAACCAACACTTTCTGACTTTTACTCACAAAGAGGAAAATGTGAAAATGTGTATACCAAATGAATAGTAAGTTTATTTTGGCAAAGTTGCAATTTAAAGCTCAGGGATCCCCATCAGCGAAAAGGATCATGCAATTACTGAGATTTAGAAAATTGATAACTTTTCAATAGATTATGTGATTTTTGGTTTGTTCATTGGATTTGTCTTTATCCAATGACAGCACAGTAATTCCAGGGGGTGGGTTCCCCTTAAGACGTAGAGTAAGACGGGAGTATTTGCAAGAATAACACTGGTTTCCTAGTGGAAACATTTTGGCTGTTTGTGGATCACTACATCTACCTTTGACTTTGGCAGGAGGGACAGGAAAGTGATCCAAAGGGTTTGGCACATTTACACAATTTAATCGAGCTGTGTTTAAACGAAACCCAGATATTTCGGTTTCATCACACAGTTTCATGAATGGCTCAACATATACTGCAGAGCGCCTTGGTTTGAACAAAAGCACGGACATTTTGGTCCAGTCACATGTATTCATGTGTGGATCAACATCTACCTTTGACATTGTCAGGAGGGACATACAAGTGATCCCAACGGTTTGAGCCTTTTACACGATTTCAACAAGCCGTGTTTGAATAAACAATGACATTTTGGTTCAGTCATACATTTTTCATGTGTAGATCAATATCTACCGTTGTCAAGATAGCAGAAAGTAATTCACATGGATCGAGCATTTTCTTTAGACTTCGCATAATTCTCTATGGCCTGGCAATTTTTAAAAAAGCACTGTACATACACCACACAAGACATGACAAAAGTATGACAATACACCAGATGGTGGACTGTACTTTACAAGAAGAAGCAGAAGAAGAAGAAGAAGCATACGTAAAAAAGAACCCACCATCAAAATTACCCTGGCCCCTGAAATCCTATTTTGAGGCGACATGCAAACCTGTGACAGTGTCTTCCTGGGTTGATGTTTGAACTGAAAACAGACATTAGCGGGGTTGGGAGACAAGCAGAGGAGGGATGACATTGTGAGAATTTTCGCTGGGAAAATACTACTGATCAGTTACAGTGGGAGGGATGTGTTGCCATGGTAACAACATCCCAACATTGAAAGTTAGGAGCTGAGAGAGGTGCAGAGATTGTGATCAAGATTTTGAATTCAAATTGATTTGATTGAACAGAACATTTATTTCCGTTTTCAAGAGACATAATAAACAAAGGAAAATACAAGATAACATAGCAAAAATTAAAGGAGGCGAAGACCCTTAAAGCGAAGCTTGTGTTGAGGTCGCCTTAAAATAGAGAAACAAGAGACAAAATATATCTTTTTATAAACATAACAAATAGACATGAAAATGTAAATTGTGGTCTGTGCAGGGCTGCCTATCTCCTGGAAAATTAATTGGGTGTATTAGTCAGGAAGAATCTCAGTAGAAGCGTGACAAACCCTGATAACGCTGGGATTTTTTTGTTGAATATGATAGTTTATGGGGTAATAAACTAAAATAAAGTAGATGACACATGTGCACCCTTGGGGACAAAAATGTTCTCGCATTTTCATATTCTACAGAGGCACTAAAGGGACAAACATATGACGAGCTCCACATTCTTTCGTCGCAACAGCTGCCATTCTTATTCACGATTTGGAGCGTATTTTTCTTCATTTGGTGAATGATTCTACTAAATAAAATGTGCCTTACCAAGTTATGTTCTCATCTATTAGTAAACCCTTCTATCATCAATCTAAAGTAGATATGAACACACTGGGTGACTTCAAATACGGTGTTGAACACTGGTGTTGGTGTTGCAGCAACACCAACACCAGCCTCAACACCAAACTTGAAGACTGTCGGTGTTGGGGTTAACCTCGCAAGATTCTGACGTATTTCCGGTCGTTCGTGTTGATTGCTGGTGCTGAATGTCGTCTGCTGAACCGAGGATCGTGGTCGGTGTTGACCATTTACGTGCAATTTCAACATTCTTCAACACCAACCCCTAGGGATTGGGAAATCGTGACATCACGTTCGGTGTTGGTGTTGGTGTTGAAATCATGCATTTGTTTTCGACTCGCAGAACAGTAGCAGTTTCGCCACGACAACTCGTGACATGTCAGTGGTTAATTTAACTTTACTGTGAAATTTGCATATAAAAACGAAAACCACATTTTGTTTTGTTTATTTTGGAAGGAAATATGTTTCCTTCTGGATTTTAAAAAAGGTTCGTATGACTTGAAATAGATTAATTTGAGAATTTCGGACCGAAAATTATTTCATCGTCGAGCTTATCGCGAGGCTTTGTGCGAGCGCTTGTAATGTCACGTGACACTGAGGCTGGTGTTGAGCGATCGATACAGCGATCGTAGCACTTCTGTAAACCAACCATCGGTGTTGGAGCTTGGTTCACGGCCCAATCTGCTCTCTCAACACCAACACCAACACCGCACACCATACTTGCAGTCACCCACAGGTCTATAGCAAAGGGAACAACATGACTATTTGTAACCAAGCAGTAACTCTTAACCAGCTGCATATTGTAACAATAGATACCTAGGTTTTTAGGAAAGTGTGGAGTATTGTGTGATCAACTTGTCGACCAGAGTCAACAGAAGCTAGCCAGCATATGTGACTGATGTTGACAGAAGCGAGTAAAGAGTTAAGAGATAAGTCAGCAGTGGACTTTTTGCACTGTATATGGTTGGTGTGTCAAGTCATGAACTTCTCTATTGGGGACACGCCGGGCGACAAAATTGAGGATTATCAGGAGCATTACTTTACAAAAGCAGAAAAAATTAAACAAACCAAACAATAAACAATAAAATATTAGGGAAAAATTGAACTAAAGTTATGAATTTTTAAAGAAAAATTCAAATGGTGTAGATAATGAAATCCTTCAACAAATTGGCAACTCGCCAAGGTATTTTCCAGCTTTGCAGTCTGTGCATATTCACAGTGTAGAAATATAAAACTTGCTTAAATTACGGACTTTTTTATAGACAAATTAAATGAGAACATCCGGGTGATCAGACAATGACAGTACTTATGTGTAACTGGTCATTGACAAAGGAATAGCTTACCTGATCTTGGTTTTGTTTGCTGATGTCCTGTTCCAAAATATGACTTTCTATGGAGCAGCAAATTGAGAAGCAGACGATTGTGTGGTATGAAATATGAATATTCTGATCTAAAGTCTCTCTTACAACCGGGCGTGCGTGCGGTCTGCGTGTGGTCTGCTTCCTAAAATGGGTGAAGTGGTGAGTTGCACGTGCGTCGGAAGTGCGTCTTTTGGTGGTTGCAGACACGACGCAGAGCACGCAGCTCGAAAACTGGTCGACAAGTTTTTTGCTGCGCCTTGTCTGCGTCAATTATGACGCAGAGAGCACGCCTGGAGGTTGCAAGACAAAAGTACTTTGCAAGTACTTTAGGCGCGCGTGCAACGCAGGCGAAAGATGATGAAACTTCAGCGGGTTTTGTTCACAGAGGCATACTTCGCGCGTGAGTGGCTCGTACTTTTCACTCGCTTTCAAAGTACGTCTTGTAACAATAGGGAAATAAACGCACTTCGAGAGTGCGTGGTGAGTACTTCTTGCGTGCTTGTAAAGTACGTCACACGTAGACGAAGAAAGTGATCAGTGCCCCCAGAAGTATATACACATGTAGAGAAATGTGCAGGTGCATCGTGCTCTTATAATAATGTAATATCAAAAGCTAAATTTGGACGGCGTTCTCTCATTCCCGCATCAACAGATTTCTGCAAGTCCATCATTTCAACAGGATGGCCCCAAAAGGGAAATTAGTTAACAGGAAAGGGAGGAAGAGCAGGGAAGATGACATAGTAGAAAAGAAGAAAAATGAAGAGATAGAAAGACAGAAAGCTGCAGAAGAGGGACAAGAGGAGACGGCTGGAAGAGAAAAAGACTTCTTTGCCTCTCCTGCAAGCGATCCCGTGCAACAACTGCCAACACTGCATCTCGATCTTCCACTTCCTCTTGCATCAACAACTGTAAAAGGCGACGTTCCATCCTTCTTGGTAGTGCCATATTAGATCCTGAATGAGTGAATGACGAAAAGTTAAATCAGTACACTACTTTGAAGTAAAATGTCACCGAGAATTAAAAGGAGCCAAAAAAAAAAGGAGCAACAAAAACATCCATATGTGTAGAAAAAAAGGTTTGATGGAAGAGGATTACCTAATAAACAAAATATAAGTTTCTAATCACGTGATATTCTTGCGGAAAGGTTGTAAATTCATAACCGAAATTGTCAAATTTCATTACGTCTTGATTGAATTACTGCGGAATTATTTGGTTCATATTACAAATCATGTTTAAATTGGCAAATGTCTAGAGTATATAAAGATTACAAAGTTTTCCTCTTAATTGTCCATTTTTCCCCAACTTTCCTGTTGTGTTCATTAGAAAACTGATATTTCTTGTTGATTCTGTTCAAAGATTATAATTTTTAGGTGGAATCTTTGTGTTCCTTTTTTATTGTGACTATCCATGCGCCCTCCCCAAATGGCGCACGATTATCGTGCGCAACACTTACTTTTCTCTTGCGTCGTAAGTAGGATTTGTAAAAAGCGCACGCTGCACTTGCGATTCACGTACTTTTGTCCCACTTATAGAGTGCGCTAGAAGTAGAGGTCGTACGTGCAACTTACTTCTTCCTACTTCCAAAAAGGCGCGCAGAACACGTGCGGGACGCACTCTCCGAGCAAGACACACGTACTTATGAAGTACTTCCCATTGACTTCTGCTCGAATTAGGTAATCACCCTGCGTCCACTCTGCGCTTTCCAGAAATTGCGAAGGCGCACGCCTTAAAAAGACGCACGCCCGGTTGTAAGAGAGGCTTTAAAAACCTTGGACGCACACAGTAACCTAAACACATTGAGATATTCACAATCTCTATATGCTCAGGGCCTTGCATATCTGGAATAATATGAGGAATCCTTCATAAATAGGATTATGAATTATTACCATATCGATCACAATGCAAACATTTCATTGAAATATATTCACCTTCTCCAAAATAAAACAAGTGGAAATGCAATGAAAAATGGTAAACAAGAACTACACATCAATTTTCCAGGATTTAGTTGACAAAATGTCTTCTGGACATTCTTGTTTCAACCCATAGCCCATTTTGGAGGTGCGCATCATAGGATCAAAGAAGACAAATACTCAAAGAATGTTATTCAGATACCAATGGTAGTCACAGGCGAGCGACCTCATCAACTAACAGACAAATGTCCATTGTAAAATGTATTTGCTTAAATCCAATTCAATCCTCTGTATTCTGATAGTGAGATTACATTTGGACTAAGACTTGTCAGTGAGTCTTGGGGTAATAAAAGCTAAAAACCAATGGGCTAAATGTCAATGACTTGGGCCCCAGCCACACAGAAGCCCAGAAACGACATGATTTAGTATGCATCTTTGTTCAGTTCACAGTTAGCTGCCTGCGAACAATGAGTCGCATTGCTTCAGGGGCCCTATGTGACTGGGGCTTTACTTTCTCTACACTTTAAATTCTTGATACTAAGATCTATAGATTTGTCTATGAATGCAAAGAACCATCCACTGTGAGCAGAATTAACAAAGACTTTTGGACAAAGTAAACAGCTTCATTCAAGCCTTTACTCCAGCTTCATGAACACTAAAGTGGTTTCCTCTTCATTGCGCAAGACCCGTTTCACATTTCATTGCTGAATGATAGAGAAAGAAGTTTCCTTTGAGTGTATCTCGCTATTGTGAATTCTTGAATAAAGTTGTGTACTTTGTCCAAATCTTATGTTTCTTCTCCTCACAGTGACTTAAATCAATAGGCTAAATGTCAATGACTAACTTCTTCTATACTCTTTTGGTCCTACAGTGAATAATTAAATATATCTATTTGTCTATGTATGCAAAGAACCATCCACTGTGAGCAGAATTAACAAGTATTTGGACAAAGTAACAACTTCATTCAGGCATTCACAATAGCTAGATACACACAAAAGAAACTACCCTCAATTTTCTTTGTTTCCTGCCTGTTTGACATATTTCAACAGAATAAAAGAGAGGGAATTTTCTTTGACTGTGAGCAGAATAGGCGGGTTTACTTATATATTCAAATCTATGTGCGTTTAACGTAGTTACGTGGTATTCCATAGACCGGTTGATAACAACTAGACTACAATAATTGGAATCCAGTTTGCATACATTACTTGTTGCTATGTCGGGCAAGCCTCGGGCAAGCTTTCGGGTCGTCAAGAACAACCTTTGTGTTAGAGGCATGCATAAAATTTGCATCTATTAGTAAACCCGCCTATTGTCAATGACTTAGGCCACAGTCACATAGAAGCCTGGAAACGACATGATTCAGTACGAATCTTTGTTCAGTTCACAAAGTATGGTAAAGGGACAAAGGGTTTGGATAAAGTAAACAAGTGCATTGTGTGATGCCTCTTTGACATTTCACTGCTGAATGAGAGGGAAAGAAGTTTTTCTTTGTATCTCGCTATTCTGAATTCTGTAATAAAGTTGTTTCCTTTCTACAAAACCTTTCGTCCCTTTCTCATTTTTATTTTTTATTTATACATTCACCATTCATAGGTTGGATTGCCCTATTCAGCCTACAGGCTGGTTTTCAAAGGGGTCCATACCATGTAATAATACATAAAAATACATAAAAAACAACATTTTACATACATAAAAAATTATTTACATGTGTAGATAAAGGAATACAAAATAAGACAAATTACGGATATAAAGAAAAATATGTAAACCTAAAGAGCGAACGAGAGATGGGGGGGGGTGAGAAATACTAAAAAATATTCTCCAAAAATCAGGGTATGTGTTGCGTTATTTATTGAAATCAGCCAGAATTTGTGTCATAACAGAGAAAACATTTAATTGCTAAATGAATTAAAGGAAGTATATTCATGGTCATTGTAATTAATAATAATAATATTTCAAGGATCTTATATCAGAGCTGCCAACCAGTACGGATTCCTTTCCACATTTCAACTCTATTACACATAGCAAGGGAGTGTTCAAATCAATAGATATTCAAGATCAATTTACAAGAGAAGAAGAATATAATCCAACACACCTGTTTCTCCGCAAAAACGCTTTATCATCCACCGGCATAAACTGTTTATTGATTTAGGGTGTGGATCAAATGAATGTTTTTGCTGTAACAAAATGGCATACCTCTGATCTTATAAATAGCTTCCAGATGCTCTCCAGCTGATACCATTGATTCAAGGAGACAAAAACATGGTATTGTGGACATAACAATGTCTAACTTAATTACTGATGGCCATATAATAAAGTACTCCATAAGAAAACGAAAGGGAAGGAAAATACGGATTTTGGTTGGCAGCTCTGTTATATAGTGCACTTTCCATGCTAATTAGATGCTCAAGGAGAACAGAGCAAATTAATCAAGCAAAGAAATACAAGGTAATTAAAGTCAAATGTCAGAATGATTGCTTTTGGTTGCAGGGATGGCGCACCTGTAAAATGTATTGCAAATTTACCTTGTTACCTCTCTTGAAAATAATTGAATAATAAAAGATTTTCAGGTTGAGTGGTAGATGGGTATGTTTTGGTATTTTCAAATAGGCAGGTTTACCAGTAGATTCAAATTTATATACATTTCTTGCAAATGAACTTAGTTACATGGTATTTCTTAAACCTGTTGGCAATAATCAAAAAACAATACTTGCAATCTAGTTGGCATGTATTACTTGTTGCTATGTCAAGCAAACCTTGGGCAAGCTTTTGGTTGTCAATAACAGTCTTGCCTATCGAGTACGCATCAAAATTCCATCCATTAGTAAATCCGCCTATTCTAAATTACTGGCTTCTATAGAATTTGGTACCCCTCATTCAAGCATAAAAGACAAAGAATATCCATGCTGTAAGAACAAGGTACATGTACATTGAGAATCCCAAGATAAAGGAAGAATTGATACATTTTTGGTATTTTTCTCTTCAAACTCAAACATTAAAGAGAAAACGAAGGGGAGAGACATAAGAAACCTATCTGCAGATCATTCTTTCTTGTTATACATCAAGCAAAGCAGATGTCATTCCTTTATTTCCACGCCAATTCTTTTTGCTTGTCGGGAATATGTGATGCTTCTGAAATAAGATGCGACACACTTGTTTATCCTATAGTCCACTTAAATGGATGGCCTAAGAGTAGCTTGAGTTTTCTCAGAACTAATGGTGCATTCAGATTATACGTTTCTTGTATTGATATAGTAAAACACATCAGCATTCCACACATTTTCCAAATACAAATTTTCAAATAAAGTCTTTGAATTCTATAACTAACAAAAATCATTTGATAAAGCAAAGCTTATCTAAATTTCCAAAGAAAGGGTGTCACTAACCACTTTATATTTGTTAGAGATCCCAACCATTTCTGAATAAGCATAAGGTGTATTTTCTTACGAATTCAAGGTTTTCATTGCGTGTGAATGACTAGAAGTATGATTATTGATGTCATATTGGAAGTGATGTGGTGTAGTGGTTCTAACTCTCACCTTTCCCCTAGAGGGTCGGCGGATCAAATTACATCCATCGCGTTAATTTCTTTAGCAAAAAAATCATTGTCTGTGCTGCACTCAACACAGGTGAAAATGAGTACCTGGTAAGAATTTATTCCTTGACATGCTAAAGCACCTTGGTGGCTAATTCAACAGTTATAGTCAGGGTAATAAAATGGTACCTAGAATCACGCGCAATATATGCATATAGTAATTGCGCTATATAAATGGACCTATTATTATTACTTTAAGCTGTTACGTTATTTACATTGTAATTTGGACAGACGCATATTCCAAAAAAGTTGGACTCATCATCATAAGGGTTGAAAATATTAACACAAAAAATGAACTTGCAATATTGGGAGTACCAATAAAGGATCTGTATTGACAGGGTTTTTTTTCTTTAAAGAAATGTAAAGCACTGATCTTTCTGTCAGTGAAAAAGAGGGTCTTTTTCCTTGATTTATGTGGTTGAAAAAGTATACATTGTTCAGACATATTTATCAATTAAATGAGTAGGAAACTTGTCTAAATAGTGCATTTGGCTTTTGGACAATTCCATGATTTTGACATGTCTTTTACGCTAACAACGGATGCATTTGTTGATGAAATTCCTTGCAATTCAAGATGCGCATCACAGATACTATCTCTTTCATAAATCTGGAATTTCAATGAATGTCAATGAATAGTTCTCAAAAAAAAATAATATTTTTTTTTTTTAGTAAAAGATGCAACATTTTTGTGGAATTGCCTTTCTGTCAAACGTTTTGTTGGACCAAGATTTTTTTTACTCTGATATGACACCTGGGCCCCGTAACATAAAGGCTTGCGTTTAATTGCTAATCTGATAGCGATTGATATCAATCGCAAGTCTATGGCAAATCATGTACAAAAGTTTGCAATTGATCGCAAAATCATATAACGATTAATCGCAAACCTTTATGTTACGGGGCCCAGGTTATTCAATTTTTTTTAAATTAATCATTGATTGAAAAAATTCTAATGAACAATAAACTCTTAAAACAATAAACCAATAAAAGACTAAAAGTCAGTAAGATCTGTGTCTTAAAACTTGTACAGAAACACAGCCAAATATATGAGTCTAAATGGGGTTTCAATACAAAAACCTTTCGCATGGATTGACCTTTGGGTTAATCCTGTCAAATGTATAAAAATTTACCTCCTTCAAAGATGTGTATTGATATCACTAACAAATATTGGTGTATATGGGGATGGATGGCTTGAGTAATTGTAAAGTATGGGCATTCCTTCTTTGTGGTTTCATAGTTTGATTTTGGGTAATAGAAAAACATGGCATTGCCTTATGAATTGAGTCAGGTTCATTTTCAGGAGTATGGATGATGTTAGTGATAGTGCACTTTGAGATTTTCACTTTGAATGCTGTCTTTGAATGATGGGTAAATTGTGACGTCCTTGGCTTGGATAACAGTATCTTTTTTTTTTGATGTTCATGTTTGAGTTTTTACCTTTTGTTCCTTATCTTACTCGTCTTCTCAATCTCTCTCCCTACCACTCTTTCTTTCTGCCCCCCTCTCTCACTCTTTCGTTCTATTCATCTTAATTCATTCTTAATCCCCCCTCTTTCTCTCTATGTCCTTGTTCATCTTTATTCATTAAATTTTCCTCTTATTCTCACTCTCTCTCTCTCAGTATCTCTGAACTGCGATGTGTAAATGCATGAATGCATGAAGATTTAGAATCTTCTGGCCTATAATAAAAATTATTTCTTTTACTCTTCCCCTTAGGACATCCATTTTGTTAAATGTCCTTTTTCCTCAATTATTTCTATAGCTTGAAATACATATATGTATATGCCCCCCCCCCC
>BQKZ01001917.1:69302-88270 GCA_036244855.1 Temnopleurus reevesii | reverse complement strand
AGCAACATCTTCACAACATGGTCGTCTGTCGTTTCCTGTAAAATCAACATAATATCACAAGTTTATAAATAGACATAGAGTCATATTTGAAATCATTATTCCTTGTGATTTGTAATCTTATTATGAGCACTGTAAATAAGAATGATGTGAGGATAAATGTGAGGATAAAGCTTTATTTTGGAATTGTTTTTTTTTACAGTGCTCATGGCTTGTAATGTTAAAATATATTCCGATGCACCATTTTGCAGAATGGAATTTTTTTCGCACAAACAATAGACACTTAACTACGTGAGATATTTCCACCTTCATTATTTCTGGCGAGCCCTTTGATCAGGGCAATTTAGCAACTAGAAGGATTTCCCAAATTTTGATAGTAAAAATTAAAGCCAAAATGATATTTACCTCCACACTATTCATCCAGTTTCTCACGTTGAGAAAAGATGTTTCTGAGGTGATGTCGTAGATGATGACGATACCGTCTGCCTTCCTGAAATAATGCCTCGTGATCGATCGGAAACGTTCCTGACCTGCAGTGTCCCAAAGCTGCATGGCTACGATGTTACCGCAAATGGTCAGAGATTTCACTTGGAAGTCGACACCTGTGAAAATTCAAGAGAACAAATGATTTGTGTGAATGTTTTTGTAACAAAAGTTTATCATAGTTGAAGGACGAAATTTAAGCACACAGCCAAGAGTCATTTGAACACCAAAAGTGACACACACACATAACCATCACCAATCAAAAGGGCTGTTGACTGGCTGTGTTCCAACACTGTATGGCTATGATGTCACCACAAATGGTCAGAGAGTTTACTTGGATGTCAACACCGTCACAATTTGAGAGAACAAAAAAGTTGTGGTAATATAAGCAATCCTGATTAGCAATATCCCAAAGCTGTCATCACAGAAAGTTAGAGTGGAGCCATTCTGGAGTAGCGGTTCCTATTCTTGCGTTTCAACCAGAGAGTCGCTGTTTGAATCCCACCCGTGGCATTAACTTCCTTCAGCGCCTTGCTGGAATACTCCCCAGGGAGTGAAAAAGGTGTATACTTTGTATACATGCACGTCTGAATCCAATAAACTGAGCATAATAATAACTATATTATTGCAGGACCCACGGGAGAACAGTTTCTTGAAACTGAAGCAGCTACTTTGGAAAAATAAGACAAATTATAATTATAATCATTATAATTATTATTGTCATTGTCATTATCATTATTACAGTTAGAGTTGAAAATCTATCAGAATGAAGACTCATATTAATGATGCAATGTCTTGTATTGGGAACAATAAGAAGCACTCTTGACACATTGTATCCCACATATCCAGCAGTCATGGACAGAAAAACATGTAACTCTGATCTGATAATTTTTAAGAACCCAACTCACCTATCGTTGCACTAAAAGAGTCAGAGAATGAATCCGTACAGAAGCGATGGATGATGCTGGTCTTTCCTACTCCAGATTTATTATGATTATGATTATGATTATGATTATGATCATGATTAGAATTATGACTATCATCATTATCATTATTATTATCATGAATATTATCATTAGTACGATAATCGAACTCACCTATCGTTGCACTGAACGAATCAGAGAATGAATCCGTACAGAAGCGATGGATAATGCTGTTTTTTTCAACTCCGGAGTTATCATGATTTTGATTCTGATTATGATTATGATTATGATTATGATTTTGATAATCAAGCTCACCTATCGTTGCACCAAACGAATCAGAGAATGAATCCGTACAGAAGCGAGGGATAATGCTGTTTTTTTCAACTCCGGAGTTATCATGATTTTGATTCTGATTATCATTATAATTATGATTATGATTTTGATAATCAAGCTCACCTATCGTTGCACTGAAAGAATCCGAGAAAGAATCCGTACAGAAGCGATGGATGATGCTGGTCTTTCCAACTCCAGAGTCTCCGACAAACACCACCTTGAACAGCCTCTCTGGGGTCCTGTTAGCTGCTACGAGCTGTAGCTTGCAGAAAAAAAATAATGAAAATTAAATAATACTGTATAAGCTGAAATTTCTATGGGGCAATAATTCAGGATGCATTTTTGTTTTTCATTGCACACTTTTCTGCATTACTACCAGTGCATCTTGGGCGAAGAACACACTTTGTTTTATCAATGTAACATTCAATTGTATTCATTGTTTTAATTTGTATATATATACTTATTTCTATACTTGCAGGGCCCCATGGAAAACCAGCTTTTGTTAAATGGGCTACCCTGTTGAAATAGTAAATAAATACAAATAAAATAACACATTTGCATGCATATCGTTGGCTACAATGCTAAATCAATTTTGTGACAACTTTTCATAATTGTCACTTCACGAAAAGAGTGATGATAAAGACAGAAAGCAAACCATCTAAACTCTACGTCTATAAATCTCTGAATCTAAACGCCTGTTGCAATATTACTATTTTGTCTCTCGCTTTAGAAACATAGACCTACACGACTAGCTAGGGCTTTCATGTTATGTGGTAGGGTCGTTTACATTACTAGCTAAAAAGTATTTTATCAAGGACAAAGATAATTGCTGAAATTCGTCATCAGTTTGATCCACATTTGCTGGCCTATGAAGTGGTATTGACATAAATCTAAGGAAGTTTATGATGTTTATAATCAATATATGTAGACTGTAAGAAGATAATGCCAAATACAGAGTGTTCAATAACGGTATTGTCAAGCGATAACGCTGGATATTGAATACAAGATGGGGAGAAATGAAGATGAAAGGTATACCTTCTTTGCCTCCGCTAACGCCTGGTCTATCGGTGTATGGGCCCCTACTGGCTCAGCCCTTTGGCCTTCTGGACTACTACCGGGTGAAGGTTCCATGTCTGCATCACTGCAATAGAATAAGAAGTCAAAATATTATTGAATTTATCATTGAAATAGATAGAAATGATTACAAAATCTGATCTAGAGCCTGGTTTATCGGTGTATGCGCTCCTACTGGCTCGGCTCTTTGGCCTTGTTTGCTACTACTGGGTGAAAGCTTTATGTGTGCATCACTGCAATAGAATAGAGTTAGAATCAAATAATGCAATATTGTTCGATTATACATCAATAGTTTTCTTATTAATTGTCTGATTTTTCTTAAACTGTCTTTGTTCTGTTTATCAGATTTTTCTGCTCCTGTTGAATAAATATTATTTGGGGTAGACTCTTCTTTTAAAGTATTTTTTAAAAATATGTAGCAAAACCCTTTATGTACTACGAGTATTTTGTACATGAATCTCTATTGGAGTTTAGTCATGAGGAACATACACTATAAGTTTCCGTATTTCTTTAACCCAATCAGGACAGATATTATTCTACAACAAATTCAATCACTATTCTTTTCTTGAATTGGCAACACTAAAATTCTAAATTGTCTTTTTAGAACACTCCAATTAAATGTTTTTGTACCATATTGAATCTTCTTCATCAAAACAGTCTGTTACAAGCTAGAAGTTGCCAATTTGCAAATAGTGACTTTAATATGAGGTCTGCATTGCCAATTTAAGGATTCATGACCATTTTGGTGATTATTTTCATTTAAAAAGTTCTCTGCATCTAGTAACAAATGGTGTCAGAATAAAAATGGTCAAATTGAGTGTAGAATTTTATTCTCTTTCTGCTCATTCATCTGGTATGTTTTTTAGAGCACTACACCAAAAGTTATTGAACCAAAACACAAAACGTGTTTGATCGTCCTCAATGCAAAACTTACACAGGAGGAGCGGTATCAGTCTCTCCTCGTGCATGTCTGTTGAAAGCTTTCCTCTTTTCTCTCGCCGTGTTCCTATCAACCGATCTCCCTCCATCGACATCGTCCTCGTCATCGAACTGGTCCTCCTCGACCTCATCATAGACCACCCTCTCCGTGTGCGACGTCGGGTGCGAAGTCAGCACACCGCTGCTCTCCAGGAAGGCGTCGTCGACTTCACACTCGCCATCGTCGTCCAGCTGGCTGGGTCCGAGCTGGAGGTGGTGGAGAAGGTCTCGGGAGAAGGTCCGAGGGCGCTGGAAGCTCTGTCTGCTACTCCTACGACTATACCTACCACCATCTATTGAGCTCGCCCCTCCTCCGTGCTCTCCATCCCTGTTCCCAAGGAAATGACAAAATCAAAATTTTAAATCATTGGCTAGTGGAACTGGGAGGTGTTTCACAAAGATAAGAACGACTATAAGAACGACTTTAAGATCGACTGGTATCCCTTCTTGTGCGTAATAATCCATAATAGTATGCGCATTCAATGCAAGAATTGGTACCAGTTGATCTTAAAGTCGTGCGAAACTTTAAGAACAATTTGGTGAAACACCACCCCTGTTGGGCCTTGTACTGAGTCTATGGGAATATAAGAGTTCAGTAGTCAATGGGTTACAAAGAAATATCATTTGAGGTACTGAGGATCTTACATTAAGTTGGATGAAATTTGGCTGCTACTTCTATGAATATATTATACCTACCATCATTTATTTAGCTTGCCTTGTCTGCATACTCTGTCTTACATGTACAACAGGAAAAAGAGAGGTAAAACAGAAACTTTGGACTTTGGGAATAGAAGAAATAACATTCCAATTTCCCATTAGAATAACCTATAATGCTGTTGATATAAATGAGTGTGGATCTAGAAGAACACCGGTGGCCTGTTGTATAAAACTTTTTACCAGAGAAAACTCTGGTTGTTATTGCCAGAGTTTTTTATCCTGTGTTAAAGTCACTGGCAGAATTTGAACTAACCAGAGTTTAATTTTCTTAGTTTTACCAGATTTTTTCTCAGGTGAACACTTTTATGCAACAGGCTCCTAAAAATTTAATTTCTCTCTATTATACAAAAAACCTACTCTACAGTTTGCCAGAGCTGAACATAAAGGAGATACGATAAATTGAAAATTAATCGTATCTCTATGATACACATTTTGCCATAATGATATCTATCGTAAGTTTAATTGCATCTTTTATGTTACAGGCTCCAGAAGTAGCTATCCTGGATAGATATTTGCTAAATTGGGTAAAAAAAAAATTGTAATTTTTTTCTTTCCATATAACAAGACTACATTTAAATGGGATTACTAATAAGCATTTAAGTAATCATTCTTCAGATCTCATAGACATGCAACTACATGCAGAGATGCCAACTATTCCTGAATACACATGAGGTAAAAATTAAAATGACACTAATATACAGCTGAGCAAAGGTAAGAGCAAACATGACAATAGTAACCATACTCGCAGCCATTCACTTGGGATGAAAGCCTTGAATTCATATGAGAATACACCTCATGCAGATTTCAGTACAGTTGGCATCCCTGTACATAATATAGCAAGAAATAAACAGCATAAATATGTGTGACGGTAGTGACCCCAAAAGTTGAATTTTTGATACAAACATCTTATTTTTAGTATAAAGCATTGAATTTCATCATTAGGTTTCATTGGCAATATTGCAAAATATCTGTATGCTAAAAATAATATTGGCTTACATGTGCAGTAATCTTCATGAATATTGAGAAAAGAAATACAGACAAAATGGGATACTTCTTTCATATAAGATTTTGTATCAAAAGTCTTGAATATTTTTGACCACATACGTCACAGATATTGGCCCATACTATGGAGCATCAAACTACTGGGGCCTGTAACATAAAAGAGATATAATAAATTGAAAATTAATTTTATCTCTATGGTACATGTTTTGCCATACACTTTTCTTTTATGTTACAGGCCCTAGAACTAAGTATCAAGTTCTCTCTAACCATTAGCAAAATGCTCTACACATGGGCCCCATTATCCATGCTATATATACATGTAACAGATACTACCAAAGAACCCAGGAAAATTACTAATTCTACAAGTCCCATGCAAGGGAAATCCAACATAGCCATCTATGTACTTCCACAAAAAAAAAAGAATTATCTGTAAAATTGTATGCAAATTTGGAAATATGTTCATTAGTTAAGATCTGTCAAATATTAAGTACAAGCATGGGGATCCTTGAATTGGCCACTACAGTCAAGCCAAAATATCTGACGCCACAAAGGACAACTCCCCATTCGTTCCATGCATAGGAAAAAGTTTTCAAAATATTCATTAATGTCTATGGTTGGATTTCTCTTGAAAGAGTCATTAATCTAGATGATAATCACCTGGAGTGTTTGATGGTTCGATGCAGGAGGGAGTATGGGAGGAGGAAGGAGAGGATTCATGAGCCGACGAGGAGGGATTCCTGGAATATATACACATAAAGAGAGAGATATATATATGCAGAGACGGAGAAAGGGAGAGGGGGAGAGATAGATAGATAGAGAGGGCACAGTTAGAGATTTATAAAATAGTTGGCGATAGGAGAAAGAAAGAGGGCAAAAAGGGATAGGGGATGAGAGAGAGGAGGGGAGGGATAGGAAAGATAGTGGGTGAGGAGAAAAAGACAAAGAAAACAAGGAGAAAGGGACAGAGGGCAGGAGGAGAGAGAGGGGAGGGGGAGAGAGAGGAGTGGAAAGATAGTGGAGAGGGAGGGACAGAGAAAAGAAAGGTAGAAAAAGAAAGGGAGAAAAAGAAGGAATTAGACAATAGGGAAGAGGAGAGGAGACAGAGTTAGAAAAAGAGGGTGCAGGGGAAAAAGAAAGTGGATATGGGGATGAGGGAATAAAAGACATGTAGAGAAAGACAAATTGAGAGAGGAGAGACAGAGACATGAATGAGGGTCAGAAAGAGGAGGGAAGGGGAGAAAGAGAGTGAATGAAAGAGAACAAGAAGAAGGACAAGAAGGAGGAAGAAGAAGAAGAAGAAGAAGAAGAAGAAGAAGAAGAAGGAGAGGAGAGGAATGCAAGAGAGACAGATTGAGGTTCCAAATAAAAGGTTGATAGAAAAAAAAGAATATGTAGACAAGATAAAGGGAAAGTGAAACGAAATGAAGGGAGGATACAGAGATAATGCAGAGACAAGAAAGGAGAAAGACAATAATACAGATGAAGTTTGAAACCAAAATTACCCGCTGATAAATGTTACATGCAGTATTCTAGTGTATCTGAAATACATAATATAATATAAATGAAAATAGAAAACCTCTGTACACAAGTAAAAGAATATATTCATAAAGTTTATAGCCTAAGAAAGAATAGTACCCTTCAAGTCAAGTTTTTTTTTTTTGCTTTGGTTGCATCAGCACATATCAGCTGTATTTTAAATGTAAATAAGGTTATATGCTGCCAGATTTTTTGAAAAAAATAGTATCAACCACATTTCTAAAGCAAATTAGCCAATTGTATCAAATATTAAAAAGCTACAGGAAAAAAAAGAAGCATATTACTTGCTGATTAGTAATTAACCAATCAATTTATGAATAAACTTTCTCAACAATGCCTTTAACATTCTGAACGATATTGTTTGCTCATGCTCTATTGAAATAATCTTTGGGAAAAGAATATAATGAAGCACTTCATGCACTAACAGAAAAAAATATTAAATCAGCTATTAAAAACAAAATATAATCTGCGATTTCATGTGCACTTTACTAACTTTCCAAAACTCTATAAAAACAAAGAAACAGTCTTTCTGGCTCCATTATAAATATTCCACATTTTCCCCCATTAACTATAGCATGCAGGGTTCTCGTGTCTAATCTTAAAATGAAATCGAATCTACATATATTCAGTCAAAGTTTGACTTTACTACCCTAAAATGTAAATATATTTTGTATATGATTTTTTTTTAAATATTCATAACTCAATCTCTCATCTAGCATATAAATATATGTCAAATATTATGATTGGAAACAAATATCACAGATAGTGTACATGTATGTAGGATTTGAAAATGAGGGTGTGTAGACTTGCAAGGGTGCAAAAATACAGTAGGAGACAATGTTCCATAGATGTGTGGGTTCTCGTGTGTGACTGGTCTAATGTCATTGAAATATTTAACACAACAGTATCATGATTTTATGTAACTAAAAATACTGGCCCGTATTCTGATAGCGATTTTTAACTTAACCCGGGACTAAGCTATTGTTATTTAGACCCGGACTATTGAAAAGTTAAACCAAGAGTCTAAATTACAATGACTTAGACCTGGGTTAAGCTAAACCTCGCTATCGGAATACGGGCCACTATGCACAAGCATATATATAACTGAAAATATAGAAAAGGTTGTTATAGTAAAAAAACACATAAAAATGCAGAAATATCAAGTATATATTGTGATACATGCAACAAGTTAGAGCTTACCCTATCACACCTTCCTCAAAGTAATTTGACATAATAGAACCTTGTTTGACAAGAGTTTTCTTTTGGTCCTCGGCTGGATCTGAGAGCTAAATGAAAAAAAAAAAGATGAAAAAAAAAGATGGAATGTCAACGAAAACTGATTGGTCGAGATGGCAATTTTTGTGGTGCATAAGATACGGCATGAAATCTATTAGATACTTTGGGCTGAAATGTGCATAAGCCACGGAAGCTAAATCACACGATTAGCCAATCTGCATCCCCCCATTTTTTTTTTGGGGGGGGGAGGTGGGTGTTTCCTTTCAATGCTGGTTTTGAATAAATGGCACCTTTTTTGCCTGTACGTCAAGCTCCTTGAAGGTGAATGACAGACCGTTAAAGTGGAAAAAGAGGAACGATTTGCTGAAAAAGTGAATGAAATCATGTTTGCAATAGGACTGTGTAGTAGAAGTATCAAGATAAGTAGGAACACTCTTTTGAAATGGCTTTGGAACTCTCTCAATATAGTAAAATATTAAATATCTTTCCTCAAAATTCCTAAGAGTTGGTAGGTCTGATCACACGATTCTACTTCTTGATTTTGAATCCAGTCTTTAGCCATTAAGGAAAGTATGGGCCTTTTTTGAAAGTTTATCAACTATAGATTAAATAAATGATTAAAATGATCATACTTACCGATCTACTTAACCTCATATCTTTGTCATCTTGAAGTTCTTTATTCATCAACCTGCAAAGGAGAAGAAAATAAGATGAGATGACAAATAGCACATTCTGCAAATCAGTAAGATTTTTCGGCATAAAAACAACAAAATAAGATTTTGTTATTGAAAAGTATGACTTTTCAGAAAAATCAACCACATACTTTCATTTGTGTTCTATGAAATGTTAGCATAGAGAAGGATTTTCCCCTTCTTAGTGCATGTAAAAATTAAAAAAATTGTCCATTTTGAAAGGTTGGTTGAAATGAAACAGACTTGAATGCAAAGTTGTGTGTTGTGTCTCCTTTTTTTCTTTGATACCACGATAAGCACCCCATTAGCCTGTAAAATACCGAGAGACATATTCTCCAGTTTCAAATAATGATTTCATCAAATAGAGTTAACCTGTCTTAGTGACCAGGCGCTTTTTTTCATAAAGGTGTGCTTAGATCTATGCACGTCTTTAAGAACGACTGGTGACCCTTGCTAGCACTCGATGATAACTCCTGGCACTGAATCGCAGAAAGAAAGGGTCATCGGTCGTTAGCAGAATCACCACAGAATTCTATTGTGATCACCTGTCTACAGTGGTCACTCACGATGAAAATGTTTGTGAGAAAACATAATAATAATAATAATATAATAATTTATGCTTATATAGCGCATAATACAAGGGTCTCTATGCGCTTAACAAAGTAAAATACAATTAAAACTACCATCTAAAAAATAACTATAATCTTAAACTACACAATACATGTACAGGGAATACATATGATATCTGTGGAGGTCACCTGTCTACAATATCCATCGCCTTTCATGTTCCCCTCAGGTGGCCAATATAGACAGGTTTGATTGTACAGTGTATATATTAATATTCATTACTGTACTTACTGTAACTTCTCAAGTTGGGCATGTAAACTTTCTCTTTCTTGCATGATGCCTTGTGCAATCTTCAAATTACTCCTGTTGGAAACAAAGCACAATGGCATAGTGTAAATGAATGGACTAATTCACCATGCGGAATTCAACAATCAACTACACATTACATCTGATAATTTGTAGATTTCTTTTTTTCTATCAAAAGGATAATAACACATGATTCTAAATCTAGAGAACAGCTTGATGTCCACAGTCTTCCCAAAACTATTCAGTCTGTAAAAGACAACAATATTTTAATATATTACTTGCTTTGAGACTTACTACCAGTTGAAAATATGAATTGGAGCGTGATGGGATTAATGATATACACTGTATTAAGTTTATAAAAAAGAATGTCTTTTTGTAGTTCAGTTTTAGGGAACTTGGGAAGATTGGATGGATCTGATTGAGTATGACTAATATGTAATGAAAAGTTTTCCATAATACATGTATATTCCAGATAAATTACAATGTGACTTTTTGTCTGTTTTTCCTAGAATTTTTTACTTTTCTTTGTACTTTTCATAATATTTTTCCTTGTATACCATCTATATACAGCTTATTGCTGGATACAGACTTTGAAGATTTTCTAAGAATGATTTCCATGCAAGTCATAGAAATTCAGGTTAATTTTGCATCTACAGGAACAATTTTATATCAGATACAAATCACACATACACTGCATACTGGCAAATGTCACAACACATTTGCGATATTGACCTTGAATACAGCCGGCATGTGTAGACAAAGCAGGCTATACAAAATCAATAGTAATCTGAAAGAAAATCCCCATAAAAGTACAACACCCACATGTTCAATTCCCACAACAATTCTCAATGACCAATTCTTCCGAATTAAAAGAAGCTCACTTAAATTCTTCCTATCGCATATAGCTCTCCGAATCTGAACGCCTGCAGCGCACTAGTTATTTTGGTCCAGATTCTTGGCACAGGTACTTCCGGTAACATTCGCGCGTTTTCAAAAGTCCATAGGCTTTCTAAAGTAAACTTCGTCAGCAGCTTGTAGTGTCATATTTTTTCACCTATTTTTGCGAATAAAAGCGTCATTTTATATATTTTTCTTTCATATCTGCATTTATTTGTTATATGGGTTTCTTTTGCGAAGCGGCCCAATGTTGGGCTTCCGACGCAAAACGAAGAAAATTACGCTAAATACACATGGATTGAAATTTTGTAGATAGTATACAGTGAAATCAAGATGGATTCCGGAAGTGAGCATGCCAAAGCCAAAGTGCGTGATATTGGGTGATATCGGCTCTATGCGATTGGGATAATTTAATGATTTTTGTGTTGAGTAGATAAGTAATTGAAATAATTCTGGCCTTACAAATGTATCCCAACATAGCTCTCGGCCTAGTAGTAAGACACCTGTCTAGTCATAGGAGATTGTGGGTTCGATTCCTACCCAAGTATGCCGTGAATCTTTTGCACAGCATCTCGGTAGAGCTCTGTCAATCAGTGTTGATCTATGTTGGGATAAGGCAATAATTCTTTCAATTACTTCCTTCTCTCTCGCTTGTCTTTTAAGTATTTATCATGCATTTCTTTGACGTACCACTCATATATCTAATTCCTACAACATTTATTAATTAACTGCTTCTCAATGAAAAGAAACTTACTTCATTCTCTCTAGCTTGTCTTTAAAGTATTTATCGCTTACTTCTTTGATATACGACTCATATATTTAATTCCCACAACAGTTATCCCTGAAACGATTCTGAATGTAAAGAACCTTGCCTCATCCTCTCTTGCTTCTCTTTTAAGTATTTCTTTTGAGGTACGATTCACATACATGTTCAATTCCCACAACAGTTCTCAATAAATGGCTTCTGAATGAAAAGAAACTTACTTCATTCTCTCCCGCTTGTCTTTTAAGTATTTATCATGCATTTCTTTGAGGTACGTCTTGGACTCTGTGAGTTCGGTCTGAGATGATTCCAGTTTCTGAGATAGTTGTTCGTTTTGCTAAAAAGAAGTATGAAAGAAAGAAATATGATTAATTTCCTCCAATACGGCATGTTTGATTTCATAATCAGTCACATTATTCAGATATTTTTTACCTTTCAATTTGAATTTAACACATTTGCCAAAAGCATTAGAATTGAAAAAAAATGTATATCAGTATTCCCTTTGACAACTGGAACCGGGAAATAAGTTCAGTTCAGTTCATTTTATTTCCAGAAATCGAATAAAAACACAAGGTACATGTAACAAAACAATCAAAATACATTAAAAAAGTGAAAAAACAATTAAAAACAATCAATCAAAATGTGGCGGGGAATGACAAAGGCCAAAATGACCTATCTAGGCCTTTCCCCTTAGAACAATTTAAATACATGACTGTATATAAGTGACAATGGAAAATTACTAACAATTATCATTGCTGTAATATCAATAACAAAATACTTTTATAATGAAAATTAATTATTAAAAGAAAAATGTGTACAGTTTATGGTTCAGTAGGCAATGGGATAATATTGGTGAGCAGGCAAAAATTTTCTGACATATTGGAATATACATGTATGACATGATGACAAGATTTCCAAGGGTGCATGTATTTGCTAGGATTAACAAAAAATAAACATGTAGGCCCGTATTCCGATAGCAAGGTTTAAGTTAACCCTGGTCTAAATCTGTGGTTTAAGTATGGGAAGCCAAAAGTGCTAAAATTTTATTTACAATTAATAATTTGTATGTTAACTGCTGCTCTCTTTTCCCCATGCTCTAATAATGTAGAAAACTATTGACGTTTTTATTCCGAGACAGTTTTACATAATATGAGTGCCAAATGTTCTGGTAAATTAAACATCGACTATTATAGATTGAAGCCTCTTTTGGCTACCCATACTTAAACCACAGATTTAGACCTGGGTTAACTTAAACCTCGCTATCGAAATACGGGCCGTAGGGTTCTACATCAAGAAACATAGCGGGGCAAATTATGACCCCATTGGTAGGATCAATTACGGCCCTATTGGAACTGAGCCTTTTCAGCTTTTCAGCAGTTATCTTGCCATGCATTTACACCTAGCAAATGAATCAGGTCAAATTGAATCACAAAGATCTGGGTTTTTTATGCATTAAATATCTTCACTATCAAAACAAAATAGGAGCATTATACATCTTTCCATTTTTTATGTTTTTTTAAATCTAACCCTATAAGGCCGGGCTTTTTTGGTCTTCTATGGCCGGGGGAGTTTGATTCAGCCTCCCCCTCTCAGATCTTGGCCGCCGGACGAGCTATTGCCGCAAAAATTTGCAAGTGGGTAGAACTACAAAATTGCATAGTCAAATTTTGTAAAAATATCAAAATTAATTAAGCATTGCGTGAAGATATGGGTCAAGTAAACACAAATTTAGGCTTGATTGCAAACTTACTGTTTGGAGGGAGTCGTTCTCATCTTTTACTTCTGTCTCCGTTAGACTCAACTCGTACAGTTTCTGCTCCAGCTATAGAGAACACAAACAGAAATCACAGATAGATTTATGATCACAAATGTGTTCATTCCAATCTTCTCATTACAATAAGAAACAATGTGAGCAGAAGGGCAAAGGAATTGGACAAAGTAAAGCCTTCACAATACCTTCATGAACCTGTTGTATTGTTCTTTAGATGAAAGTTTAACTACATGTAAACACCACAGTGTATTTGTTGTGTGTAAGGGGGATAGAGTCGATAAGGGCCTGAAAATGTAAGTGCTTATTGCTACTTGCTTGTTTGGTTATGGATTGCGTTGGTTGTCCACTGGGGTTTAGAATAGGGTAACATAAAGGCAAAACCTATATTTGGTAACTCAATAGGGTTGGGTGGCTTTTGTGACACAGTACCAGAACCTTTGTTGTAAGGATATCGGTTGAAAAAATGACTGACCCTGCCCCCATGGAAATATGCATTACATGTACCTCTGCTTGCTTGTTGAGTAAAGAATTGAGTTGCTCATCTTTTGCCTTCATGTCCAGCTCCAGCTGCTCTCGAACTTTTCTCTCCTTCTCTTTCTCCTGCCAAATAAAATTTAGATATAACAATGTTACTTCATGTATTGTCATCATTATTATTTATATAATATTGGATGGCAATAAATGGAATACCAGGGAATATTGCACAAGTTAGGGCAATATTGCACGAATCGAAGATGAGTGCAATATTGGCCCTAACGAGTGCAATATTTCCGCTATTTCATGAAATGAAGCCATCCAATATAATTATTATTATCTTTACATATACCAGAAGGCTGGTCACTGCTTTGCGCAAGCGTAATATTGAAGCCGTACAATATGGGTTAATATTGTACGGCTTAAAACTCTCTTATAGATAATAATATTATTTATTCAGCAAATTCAACACAGTTACAGTGTAAGTAAAAGATACAATAACACAAGAATTTGGCATGAGATAAATAACAAAGACCTGCAGTTGGTTTGAGATGGCTGCCAGGGCGTGGAAAAGGAGAATTTTCCATCCAACCCTTTCAAACCTAATACAGGTAAAGACATAATTTTGACCCATTTAAAATCAACACAAGGATGCCAGATCATTGCCTTTTTTTACTCTTGTTAAATGCCGTCATGTTATTCAGCATTGTTGTATCAACATGTCTTGACAATAAGCTTCAATCTGTGCTGGATGTAAAACATGGGATATCAAAAAGGATTTGGGCAAACAGNAGGGTTAACTTAAACCTCGCTATCGAAATACGGGCCGTAGGGTTCTACATCAAGAAACATAGCGGGGCAAATTATGACCCCATTGGTAGGATCAATTACGGCCCTATTGGAACTGAGCCTTTTCAGCTTTTCAGCAGTTATCTTGCCATGCATTTACACCTAGCAAATGAATCAGGTCAAATTGAATCACAAAGATCTGGGTTTTTTATGCATTAAATATCTTCACTATCAAAACAAAATAGGAGCATTATACATCTTTCCATTTTTTATGTTTTTTTAAATCTAACCCTATAAGGCCGGGCTTTTTTGGTCTTCTATGGCCGGGGGAGTTTGATTCAGCCTCCCCCTCTCAGATCTTGGCCGCCGGACGAGCTATTGCCGCAAAAATTTGCAAGTGGGTAGAACTACAAAATTGCATAGTCAAATTTTGTAAAAATATCAAAATTAATTAAGCATTGCGTGAAGATATGGGTCAAGTAAACACAAATTTAGGCTTGATTGCAAACTTACTGTTTGGAGGGAGTCGTTCTCATCTTTCACTTCTGTCTCCGTTAGACTCAACTCGTACAGTTTCTGCTCCAGCTATAGAGAACACAAACAGAAATCACAGATAGATTTATGATCACAAATGTGTTCATTCCAATCTTCTCATTACAATAAGAAACAATGTGAGCAGAAGGGCAAAGGAATTGGACAAAGTAAAGCCTTCACAATACCTTCATGAACCTGTTGTATTGTTCTTTAGATGAAAGTTTAACTACATGTAAACACCACAGTGTATTTGTTGTGTGTAAGGGGGATAGAGTCGATAAGGGCCTGAAAATGTAAGTGCTTATTGCTACTTGCTTGTTTGGTTATGGATTGCGTTGGTTGTCCACTGGGGTTTAGAATAGGGTAACATAAAGGCAAAACCTATATTTGGTAACTCAATAGGGTTGGGTGGCTTTTGTGACACAGTACCAGAACCTTTGTTGTAAGGATATCGGTTGAAAAAATGACTGACCCTGCCCCCATGGAAATATGCATTACATGTACCTCTGCTTGCTTGTTGAGTAAAGAATTGAGTTGCTCATCTTTTGCCTTCATGTCCAGCTCCAGCTGCTCTCGAACTTTTCTCTCCTTCTCTTTCTCCTGCCAAATAAAATTTAGATATAACAATGTTACTTCATGTATTGTCATCATTATTATTTATATAATATTGGATGGCAATAAATGGAATACCAGGGAATATTGCACAAGTTAGGGCAATATTGCACGAATCGAAGATGAGTGCAATATTGGCCCTAACGAGTGCAATATTTCCGCTATTTCATGAAATGAAGCCATCCAATATAATTATTATTATCTTTACATATACCAGAAGGCTGGTCACTGCTTTGCGCAAGCGTAATATTGAAGCCGTACAATATGGGTTAATATTGTACGGCTTAAAACTCTCTTATAGATAATAATATTATTTATTCAGCAAATTCAACACAGTTACAGTGTAAGTAAAAGATACAATAACACAAGAATTTGGCATGAGATAAATAACAAAGACCTGCAGTTGGTTTGAGATGGCTGCCAGGGCGTGGAAAAGGAGAATTTTCCATCCAACCCTTTCAAACCTAATACAGGTAAAGACATAATTTTGACCCATTTAAAATCAACACAAGGATGCCAGATCATTGCCTTTTTTTACTCTTGTTAAATGCCGTCATGTTATTCAGCATTGTTGTATCAACATGTCTTGACAATAAGCTTCAATCTGTGCTGGATGTAAAACATGGGATATCAAAAAGGATTTGGGCAAACAGGTTTTTTTCATGGTGACAAACCAGGCAAACCAGGCGAACCAGTCGAGGTCTGTTTAACAATCAGGATTTTTCTCCATTGGACCAATTTTGATATACAACCAGGATGACCAAATCTTTAAAGAGACATGTAGAGTCAAACCTGCTTTAGCAAGCACCTGTATAGAAAGACCACCTGCCTATAAAGACCACCTTTCTTAACTCCCTAGAACCCACTTTACGTGTACATGTAAAAGAACCTGTCTATAGAGACCACCTGCTGTTAAAGACCCTTTTTACTGTCTCCCTTGGGTGGTCTTCATAGACAGGTTTGACTGTAAATAAACCTGTCTATAGAGACCAACTGCTGTTAAAGACCCTTTTTCTGTCTCTCTTGGGTGGTCTTTATAGACAGGTTTGACTGTAAGTAAACCTGACTATAGAGACCACCTCCTGGTAAAGACCCTTTTTCTATCTCCTTTGGGGGTCTTTATAGACAGGTTTGAATGTAAATAAAAATGACTATCGAGACCACCTGCTATTAAAGACCCCCTTTCAGTCTCCCTTGGGTAGTCATTATAGACAGGTTTGACTGTAAATAAACCTGACTATAGAGACCACTTGTTATTAAAGACACTTTTTCCTGTCTCCCTTGGGTGGTCATTATAGACAGGTTTGACTGTATACATCGTACCTCAGATGTGATCTTATCTTTCTCCATTCGTATCTGTCTTTCCATCTCCTCATACAGATGTTTGATGTCCTGCTGATGTATGGTGTCTCGGCTGAAACAAATACAAAATAAGAAAAGAAAATTATGATCTGACTCTTTCTGTGTCTGTTTATCCAATCTTTCCGAATCCCCTTTAGTGCCCTGAAACATAGAGGTTTGTGATCAATCACTTTGAGAGATTAATTTTGGTTCATTTGTAAATGGTTAGTTTATTTAAAAAAAACTGCACATGCAATGATGATCTTGATTGGCTAATTCATTCTAATAACAGAGCCCAATACATGCTACATGTACATGTAATTAGAATTGTTTATTCATTGTGTTTTGCAATTTCATGTAAGGGTCAAAATTATATCCCAAATAGTCTACTACAGGTAACAATTATATCTAGAACTTTTGTATATCTCTCTCCTTCATCACTTCACCTTATGAACTAAGTTTTAGCTGAATTAGTTACATACTTAGTTAAATAGTTATTTAGTACAGGTGACATGATTCATAGAATTGCATACTTGTACAAAACAAAATATAATTGTCTTTTTTTTCAAACAGGTTATGCTGTTTGATGCTAGGTGTTCAGGTATATGTAGCCTATCTAAATATTACCTTTTGAGGGCATTCTCCAGCTCGCCAGTGTTTAGTTGAGCTGTCCTCATGTCAACACACACATGTTGAATAAAATCCTCAAAGTCTGAGAGAAGACCAGGCTCGTCGGTATGAAGTTTCTTCCATAGGTCTTTCACAGAATCATGGCTGTCAGAATAATCGAAGAGATTTGTGATTAGAATATGACGTATATATTTCTTGGCAGGCCTTGGTGCCATGATGAAGGGGGCTAAAGCCAGGGTAAAGATAATGTGAAAGCGCCTTGCGCACTCTACAGAGTGGATACCTGCACTCAATAAAATTCATGCATTGTAGAATGACTTCCATGTCAAAATCTAAAGCAATTGTTTATTCAAATGTATGTTTCTGAATCTCAGCAGTGAATAGCAAGAAAAACTTAATTGTCGTGGTGCGTGGTACATGTACATGTATGTTGGTACATGTAGAGCAGAAAGAAATTTATCATCAAAAAGGTCTTGAAAATTGCCAAACATTTTTCACGGTTCTGCCATATTTTGGGGATGGCAGCAAGATAATCTTATGCAAATTTGGATGAAAAATGACACTCTCAATAAAAACGTTTAGAATTTGTAACAAGAACTCACCCTGTAATGACATTAGAAGCCCCAATGCTTTCCATGGCACGCTTGAAATCTCTTTCTAACTCATCATGATCCCGCTCCTCTGTGTACTCCCCATCATCTTGCTCTACGTGGTCGATCGGACCTTGGTTTAGACCTAGAAAGCCGCCTGTGTGGGAGAAAATATTTCAAATTAATTGTGTATTTCATAACATCTTCATCATCATGAGCAGCAGCAGCAACAACAGCGTCATCATCAGATGATTTACATTATTATCATGCTTTCCATATCACCATTTTTGTCCTCATTATTATCATCATCATACTTATTTCAACAACCGATGCCATCGCTGCCACCATCCAATCATAATCACCATCACCATCATCTTCATCATCCTAAGTTTGCAATTATCATCATCATCATCATCATCACCACCATCATCATCATTATCATTATCACCATAATCACCATCATCACCAACATCATCATGGCAATCATTACCATCATTCGATTCATCATCATCATCATCATTGGCATTATCAGTTACACTACATGGAGTCAGCTCGTCTAGTATTCACCGTCTCCAGCGTGTCCAGAACCGCGCGGCTAAACTGATATTCAAGGCCCGGAAATTCGATCATGTGACACCGCTATTGAAAGAGCTGCACTGGTTACCGGTACAACAGCGTATTTACTTTAAGACCCTTACCATCGTCTATAAGTGTCTTCATGGA
>BQKZ01001917.1:57064-67064 GCA_036244855.1 Temnopleurus reevesii | reverse complement strand
TATCAAATGAAGTAAAACAATGCATTCACTTATCTCCTGTGAAGACTCTCACTGCTGAATTCCACATTTCTTGTACATGTACATGGAGCTTTTGTACAGGGATCCTGTGTCAAACAGACAACAAATCAACACAGTCTTTATCAAACTTGTCACTCTCATGCATTCATGTAGTGGCCATCTACTTGCTGTGTCACAAGTACAGCGCATTATAGAGTATATAGTGTCATGAAGAATTCAAAATGGCAAAAATACAGAAAAAATACAAAAATACAGCTAACTTATTGTAAACGAGAGAGCAGCTCTTCAGTCGAGCACCATACATGTAGGGTTCACTGACATGTACTTCTGTGGGAAAATCAAGGCACTTCTATAATTGCACCCCTGAATCCTGTTGCAGTTAGATTCCAAAGGTGTATGTGATGCACATCTATGTAAACTATTAGACTATTGTCATTATTCCAGACTTCCTTCTGATACAAATTTTTTCCATAGATCGGAGTTATCCAAGCAGGAGATTTTTCATCCTCTGTCGATCAAGCAAAGTATAGGTGATAAAGTCCATGAAATTGATAAAGGTATCGATGACGGAAAATAAATGGAAGATCTGTTGTGATTAATCCAGATTTCCTTTTGATACAAATCTTTCCATAAATCAGGATTATCCAAGCAGGAGATTTTTCATCCTCTGTCGATCAAGCAAAGATGCACTGTCGATCAAGCAAAGTAAAGGTGATAAAGTCCATGAAATTGATACAGGTATCGATGACGGAAAATAAATGGAGATCTGCGAATAGCTTGTCCGGCACCACTATACCTAATGACAGGTGTTAAAAGATTCCTCCTCAAACGTCCTGCTCAAACTTTCTCCACATGCTTCCATATGATAAACTGTACACTCCTGCTCTGTTCAATAGTCATTATAATATCACCGTGTGTTGTTGGTTCAAGGCTTTCATATAAAAGAACAGAGGATCCGTTAGTGCAAGTATTGATTGGGCTGTTTACAGTAGTCACATACAGATGTAGCTGGAAAATGGAAAAGAGGTGGAGTGAGAGAATGAGAGAGGTAGAGAGAGAGAATGAGAGAGGTAGAGAGAGAGAGAGAGAGAGAGGAGAGGTGGAGAGAGAGAGAGAGAGGAGAGGTGGAGAGAGAGAGAGAGAGGAGAGGTGGAGAGAGAAAAGAGAAGGTGGAGAGAGATAAGGGGAGGAAAAGGGGAAAAGGGTAAAGGATGAGGAAAAGGGGATGTGGAGAGGAGAAAGATGGGGGAGATGATAGAAGAGAGGGGTTGAGAGAGAGGAGTGAGGGAGGACGAGAGTGGAACAATGGGGGAGGAAAAGGTTATTGAGGAGAGAAGGAGGGGGAAGGGAAGATGACGGAATAGAAGGTGTGTGTGAAAGAGAGAGAGAGAGAGTGTGGGGGGGGGAGGAAGAGGAGACAAGGGTAAAGGATGGGGAAAGGGGGTGTGGAGGGGAGAAAGATTGAGGAGGGGGTGATGATGGAAGAGAGGGGTTGAGAGAGAGAGGAGTGACGGAGGACGAGCCTGGAAGAGGGGGAGAAGGAAAAGATAATGGAGAGGAGAAAGAAAGAGAGGACAGAGGGGACAGAGGAAAATGATAAGAAAAGGGCTATGAAGGGGAAGGAGGCGGAGGGATAAGAAGAGGAAGGAAAAGAGGAAAAATGAGAAGGGGCAAGATAAAGGAGAAAGCTAAGGGGAAGGAAGTATTACAAACAATGGAAAACAGGAGAATGACGAGGATGATCTGAAAGGCAGAGAAAAAAAGAGAAAAGAGTAAGCAAGCAAAAGAGAGGCGGTATTAAAACAGAAATAATGAGAGAGTAAGATGGTAAGAATCTAAAGTGCACACTTGCTGGGGAGTTAAATAAAAGAGGGACTTCAGAAAAAGATAAAAAGTGAAGAGGGGATTGTGGAAAAGGAAAGGGGGGAGAGGAGGAATTTATGGGCCTGTAACAAAGAGGAGTGGAAGGAGGGATAGCAAGCAAGAAAACACACACATAACTGTGTAACAATGGTAAAGTAATGAATGAATAAAAGGAGGAAGAAAGTTCAGAAAAGAAATTCTGCTAGCATCCTGGTTAATTTGAATACTCCAATACAGCTTTACACTTTTTTCTTGAACTGGAAATATGCAGGTACCAATTTGTATATCACTTTCAGAGTTCATTTCCGTCATTCACTGATGAAATCCTTCTCATAAACTGACACGTTACATCCGGAGGAGTTGCAAAAAATGTCAGATTTTCATTGAACTGAAAAGAAAACTGCTGCTTCAAATATGTATTCCTTCCACTTTGAGGTGAAATCCAGCTTCAATCTTTTAGTGATCCAAGAATATCTATTAATTTCTCCTGATGATAAAGATGAAAATAATTCCTTGCACATTCAAATGTAAATTTCAATTTCTTTCCTAAAATATGTTGGTGTGGATGGTATATTCTGCTTTTATTCAAAGCTGTTCCACAAAAAGTTTCCATTGTTTTCCATTTTGAATATGAACACACACTTTTGTGAAATTACTGTGTTGATTTCCTTTACAGCTTCCTAATAATCAGACTTCTGTAGGCCATGTGGTTTGATAATGCTCAAAGCTGGAAGTTCTACATACACTGTAGTATGTATGTTCATGTCCATACCAGTGCAGTTCTTGAGGGCTAACTCAAATTTGTAAAAGCTGAAAATCGGTCCAATATTTGCAATGAATTCATTCAGGACACACTAAAAGAATTGGTCTAACGATTGCACAGAGGCAAATGATAATCACTTAAAAATAGCTCAGCAACAGGAATCAAGTCCTGGTATCCGAAAACTAAACAGCTCCATGCGAATGGATGGATGATATCCCGATGTTGGCTGTGGCTCTAAAAATTGAATCAACAGATTGTATGATGATGGATTGTGCAAGCACAAATTCTGTTAATTTGAGAGCTTTCCATGCAGAAAACTGATCAATCAGACATTACCAGATGTTTTCATATTTACTCAATTCTCACAAGTTTGCTTCCATTCGATTGATGCATGTCGCTTGTTTAAGGTCAGAGGTCAATGGCTTCTTAAATGGTAGCATCCATCATTACAGACCGTTTTAAGGACTTGGTGTTGCAAGCAGTTGTGTATCAGTGATCAACCTGTAAAAAGAAAAGAAATAAGAAGATTTTAGTTTCTCTAATCACACAAATTCAAATTCAAACTTTATTTTCAATGCTCAAATAGCTAAAAATCTAAATATATAAGCAGTTACATAACAAGCCATCTCTGGTGTAATGCTTAAAATATCAAGTAGCAATCTGGGGCCGATTGCTCAAAATGGTCTTAGCTATCCTCTTCTTGCTATTAACATGTATTGAATTCTTGTGCCACCCTCGTAACATAGACATTAGCATTGATACGACTATGTTAAGAGGGTGGCATAAGAAGTTAAGACGCATAATAGCATGAAGAGGATAGCAAAGACTATTTTGTGCAATTGGCCCCTGTTTGCTACTACATGTATTTTGCTGCCTAACTCAGCCCCCTTTTTATCAAGAGAAAAAAAAGGCTCTTCTGAAAAATGACATATGAGGATTTGTATGCCTAAGGGGGTATTGCTCAAAAGTTGCAATTGATCGCAAGTTGCAGTTGATCGGAATGCGCCAATCAAAATCATTGTTTCATGCGCATCTTGTTAAATGTGCATATCGCGTGCAAATTTAAATGCGCGTTACAATTTGTAAAGTTGCAGTTGATCTGCAGTTGAATTTGAGCAACACCCTCTAAGGGTAACAGTGAAGAACTTCACTTTTGCAAACCCTGGTCCATGGAGGGTGAAAACAGGGAAACACATACTTGTGGAAGATAGGGAAGAGGAAACAAAGAGAACTAGATCTGCAGAAAAAAAAGTGAATTTAACAGAATCACACAAGGAAAAAAGAAATCATTACATGTATATTATTGCTCATTTGCATGTAAATTGAGATGCTTTCTGGCATAGCTGCCATATGGTCTGTAAGGCGTGATCAAATATACTGAGTCATCAGGAATATTGATCACCATTAATCTGCAAACTAAATGAAATGTGAAATTGCCCTTTAAAGGTAGAAAACTACATTTGCACACATTACGGTTATCTTACAACTTGTTGTGTATCTCAGATATGCCAAAATAATAACCTCTATGAAATATTTTGATCAAATGTAGAATATTCAATTCACATAAAAATCTATTCTATCATAATTCATCTTCACACCAGCGGTATCTCGATACTCCTAGCGTATTACGGTACCACACACACATAAAACATTGTAAGAGCACATATACATGTACAGTACACACTTAAATACACTGCCACACCATGCGAAATACGCACTGAGAGAGACTCTAGCGCTATTGGTCAACGAGGGTTCAATGGCTGTTTTGAATTTTTAACGCACTGTCCATTAGTTCGAGGCCCGAATAGTAGAATTATTAAATTGGAATAACTATAAATGCGCTTATCATGATTAATCTTTGTGCTTAATTGATTGGTGATAAGTTCTAACATTTAGTACTCTTCAACATAACACAACAATCTTGGAAAGTCAAATTTTAGGTGATAAGTTCTAACATTTAGTACTCTTCAACATAACACAACAATCTTGGAGAGTCAAATTTTAGGCTGCAAAAGGAGTATTCTACCTTTAACAATCCAATTTTAGTTGTAAAGTAACAATTAAATGTACAGTATATGAACATTTAATTATGCATAAATAGTGCACGTAGCCACTCTGTGGAGTATGCGATGCGCTTTGTGTTAACTTATCATTATCCCGGCAATGGCGTGGTATACAACAGCATACTCGGCATTGCAAGTCTTAATACATATTCCTGCCAGGTACCCTTTCACCTCACCTGGGTTAAGTGCAGCACAAGGTGGGTGAATTAACGTGATGGGTACAATTTAAAACTACGACCCTCTAGTAGAAAGGCAAAAAAGTCGGAACCACTACACCATAACACCACAAAAGAGAGAGAGAGATAGAGAGAGAAGAGGAGGATGGATATGGACAAACCAGGGTAGGGAAAATGCTCAAACTGGAACGACATATATATCATTGGGTTCCTGTTAACAATAATTTATATGAAGTACACTTAGAGTAACAGTGATTATGTACATGTATGCAAATTTCACAATTGTATGTGGTGCATAACTTCTGATCTATGATCATTTAGCTCATGCACACTTAATTGTTCTTATTTTCAAGCAGCTTCAAACATGAAATCAACCGCATTAAAAGCACTTCAGTAATAATCAAAGAGAAATCCCTGATGTAGAATTGGACCATATGTGCCCCTTTAAATTAGTTTTAGGTTAATATCCCCCTTCAAGGCTAGACTGTTAGCTAATTAACAACCATAGGTAAATAGCAACTCACAAGCAAATGTAAACATGTAAAATGGTTGAAAATTCTCTTCCCCTTTCAATGCAGAATTTCCTCGTTACATCTGTGTTGGAAGTCAAACTTCAATGAAAATATAGGAATGTTCAACAATAAAATACCCTAAAATTTGTAAGGATTGTGAGGTGCTGAATTTGGTTTATTTCCCCACTACCCAAGGCAGAAGGAACGATGGGCTGGCAAAAAAAAGATAAATAAATGGGCATAAATTTACTGAGGAATTTAAAAAAAAATTGCTGAGGACCCTTTTTTTTCCTTTTTTTTTAAATCATTTTAAATCATGCAAGCCCCCCCCCCCATCACTGCAGAAAGGGAATGCTGTTTAAAATCAACTGCAGATCAACTGCAACTTTGCAAATCGTAAAGTGCATTTCCATTCGCACACCGTATGCGCATTTAAAAATACGGGCATGAACGTTTCGATCAACTGCAGCTTGCGATCAATTGCAACTTTTGAACAACACTCCATAGATTTGCATGCGTGGTACTAAGAGTAAAGTAGAGTAGAGTAAAATAAAGAAGTATGACCCTACCCTTAATTGCACATGTACACATACCCATGACTCAATTAGAATTTCATCAGGCATCATATAAATTACTATGCCCTTTTGATGCTTGATGAAGGTACCAAATACCCTATAGACACAGTGCTATATCGCCGCAAAAGTTAGCACTACATGCACCACTTGGCTGACTTCAATCGTTGCATGGAGGAAACAGTTTAATGTCAGAAACTCTTTAAAAAATCCTCCAAACTGATGGATTTTTATGGTCATTGCCTTTGTTTGCCTTGAGTTAATTTGAGGTCTGCATACGATACATGGGAATCAACAGATGGAAGATAAACTGTAAATGTAATAGAATAAATTTGTAGACCTTTTTGTATAAATCTTGAAGTACATAATTAACATTGTATAAATATATGCTAACTCATGATGGAATACAGACTTAAATGCCAGCTACACTTCAAGCCTCCTGAGAATATCATTTATGAATCTAAAATACATCTTGAAGAATAATCTTATTCATTTTTTAACAGAAGATTATTCGTATGAGGACAATAGATTGCAGAACTTGGAAGAACAATAAACCAAAAAGGGGGGAGGTTGGTCTGACTAACCTTCCTGAATTTATTCGAGCTGTCAAGCTTTACAAAACTTTGGAGTGATTCCACATTCCACCCTACTTTGTAAATTAATTTATTTTGACAGAATGTATGGTGGGGGTGGGGGTGTAATGTACCACCTCGAGTCCCCTGACCACCCCCCCCCCCCTACAATGTCCAAACATATTTATCTGAAGTAGTTTTTTCAAGTAGATGGGTGTAAATTGTTTTATACCACCCCATATTTAGTTTGGTGAGAACAATATATTTGTTTGATGTCACACAAAAAAGTAAAAACAACAGCATAATATATATGTACAGACTCCCCAACCCAAAACAAAAAATAATTTTAAAGAATTAAAAAAAATAGATTAAAAAAAATCAAAACATAAAAAGAAACAAAACATACCTCAAATCCCTACATTCTTAATGAATGCACAATGGAGCTACATGGCACAACTAAGCCTTGAGGACTATAGCAAAGTCTGCTCCTATGGCAAAAGTGCTGTGTGCACAATATCAGTCCATGCTGTGTAAACTGTGAGAAAAGAACAGAGGTTGTTTAATTACAAGGCTCTATTGCATGGAGAATACAAGCCCTGTGTTTACACTGGAAGAGAATGATCTCTAGCTACGTTGTATTGGATCATTTGGCGGCATCCTGGGTTTAATTACATCGCTAATTATATGCAGCATAAGAGTCGTTCATCAGGAACATGTTGACACAGAGAAATTTTCTTGATGCCCTTTAAAATATTTTTTTTTCTTAAAGGGGAACTACACTTAGACATTAAATTGCTATCATTGAATGAAGAAAAATAAGATGAACAAACTGTGAAAATTTGAGCAAAATCGGATAATCCATTCAAAAGTTATGAATTTTCAAAGTTTTGATTTACACCCCTCATGGGCTCCTTAAATTGGCAAACGTACAGGCACAAAATGGCTGCCAACATTGAGAACTCTTCATTTACTTTGTACACAAAATTTCGTATTTTCCTCTTTTTCCAGAAAAGTAAATATTTTTTTTCAGTTTAATATATTATAGCCACGTCAATTCTGCAAGCATTCCAGAAAGAACGGTGTTGATTTCTCATGTGAAATATGATATTGATCCATTTTCAATAAATTTATATTCAAAGTGAATTGGGAGTTCTCCATGTACGACATCACAGATTATGCTAATTGGCTATACATTGCCAATTCAAGGATGCTCAACACAGGTGGAAATGATAACTTTGAAAATTCATAACTTTTGAACGGATTATCCGATTTTGCTCAAATTTTCACAGCTTGTTCTTCTGATTTTTCTTCATTTACTGACCTTACATTATTGTCTAGGTGTAATTCTCCTTTAATCTCAAGAGGTATGTCCAGTGTCACCTTTAATATTTCTTATGATCTCCGTTTTGGCAGTATTGCTAGAAATCCAGAATGCTAAGCACAGAAAAATACACTGAGTCGCTGAATAATTTGAAATACATTGTATTTCTATACACTGTGACTTTGCGTTCCTTAGTTAGAGCAGTTTTAATACACAGTGTACTTTCTGTCCTTTAACTTTTGACACAAACAATACAAAATCCTTATTTCTGCATAATAGTTTGAGATGTTTTCACCTTTATTTGTTTTCACTAAATCTCTCTCAGACGATGAAATAACAAAAAAAAAATGTTTGTACCATTCAAAAAAGAGAGAAAAAATGTTGCTAATTTAAACATCCAATTAAACATTGACTTCAATTTCCAAAAAGCTCTATTCCCCTATTAACATTGATTACTTTTAATTCTTATTTTGGTTGTCTCTTTTTACTTCATAGTTCTACCATTCATGGAGTGCTTGAGCACCTAACTGGCTTGCTCGGCAGTTATAGCCAGGGTAATAATATGGTACCTAGTATCAAGCGCAGTAGAGTATATAGTGAGTGCGCTATATAAATGGACCTATTATTATTATTATTATTATTATTATTCTAAAAAGAAGGAAAATGACATTTTCCAGTGAAAAAGTGGAGTAAAAAATCCAGAAAAAATATGTTGTTCTTTGTTATTCTTTGTTTTTTTCACTTATTCTATCATCATTTTCTGTTTATTCCTATGTTATTCTTTGTTTATTGCTTATTCTTTCCCCATTTCCATCTATCCTTTTGTTATCCTTTGTTTTTCATTTATTCTATCCTCATTTTCTGTCTATCCAGCTCTTATTCTTTGTTTATCGCTTATTCTTTCCTTATTTCCGTCTATCCCTTTGATATTCCTTGTTTTTCATATGTTCTATCCTAATTTTCTGTCTATCCTTATGTTATTCTTTGTTTATATTGCCTATTCTATCTTTATTTTCTGTCTATCCTTATGTTTTTCTTTGTTTTTTCACTTATTCTATCATCATTTTCTGTTTATTCCTATGTTATTATTTGCTTATTGCTTATTCTTTCCCCATTTTCCGTCTATCCTTTTGTTATTCTTTGATTTTCGTTTATTCTATCCGCATTAATGTCTATAGATCCTTTTGTTATCATTTGTTTTTCATTTATTCTATCCTCATTTTATGTCTATCCTGCTCTTATTCTTTGTTTATCGTTTATTCTTTACTCATTTTCCGTCTATCCTTTTGATATTCTTTGTTTTTCATTTATTCTATCCCCATTTTCTGTCTATCCTGCTCTTATTCTTTGTTTACCGTTTATTCTTTCCTCATTTTCCGTCTATCCTTTTGATATTCTTTGTTTTTCATATGTTCTATCCTCATTTTCTGTCTATCCTTATGTTATTCTTTGTTTATCGCTTATTCTATCCTCATTTTCTGCCTATCATTTTCTTATTCCTTTGTTGTTTTTTTTTTATTCTATCCGCATTAATGTCTATCCTTTTGTTATCCTTTGTTTTTTCATTTATTCTTTCCTTGTACTGTTTCATTGACAAATTAGTTTGAAATAGGCTAAATATCTATTTCAAAAACATGAATTTTAGTGTACAAGCGTACATAAAACACCTGGTCAAATCGATGGAAGCTACTTCGTGACGTCACAACAAAATGAGTGCACTCGCTCAGGGAAACGACCCCACGCAATGAACTACGTGGGGGGTCAATCAGAAAATTGCATTTTTTTTTCTGATTTTAATGATATTTTTATAAACGTAAATGAATCCCAAAGTGTTATATACACCTCCAGGACCATATTCATATACAATAAGCCTTTATTAATGATCCTAAGTGTATTCCACTTCAATACGTAATGAAAACAAATTAAGAGAGAACTTCACTTGGTAAGGTTTCTAGGGCCACTGCCCTGGCACTGCATTAGCTATGGATAGCTCCCTGGAATAGTTTTTGACATTTTTTGACATTGTCACTACTCCAGAGAGCTATGGAGTAGGTGCTATACCGTGCGTGTAGCAGAGGGAAATGTGATTTGAAAAGCTCCCCAAATCACGCTTTCCTAATCACCAATCCCAATGCCACAC
>BQKZ01001917.1:39493-56806 GCA_036244855.1 Temnopleurus reevesii | reverse complement strand
GGGGGGTGGCATCCGTTTCCCCAGTTTCTTTCCCTGTCACACGTTCTTCTTTTGATCTTCTCTTTATCCGCCACGCTCACTTCATACCACTTCCCTATAAAGCTTGCACTTTCTTTGGCACTTATAATCATTATCTGGTACCTTTTTCCCCTTCTTCTTCTTCTCTTTCTTTTTGCATGTCGACATTTGTTCTGACCCTCGCAGTACCAACTGATTTTGCAATAATTGATTTAATTCCGGAAGGTCCATTCATTAAAAAAGCGGGGAAGAGTAACTGTTTAAACAAACTCGTCACTATTCACCAATCGCCAATCATTATCAGCATTAAGTGGGTAGAAAGCCAAGTTCGAAACTTTTTTTTGTTCGTTTTGAAGAATATATCATTGGAAAAAACCTCGAAAAATATTCGGCCCCATCTTTTGTTTAATTTTCACCGAATAACTGCACTTCCGGCGAATACTGGGGCCTGCTGGCTGCGGTCGTACCTAAACAAGCGTAAAAGATTGTATACAAAAATGCTCATCCACTGATCCGAGCTCTGAAATCTAACCCCCCCCCCCCCCACACACAAACACACACTCATACACACACACATTTTGCAAAAAAAAAAGTCGCTGTTCCTGATGATACAAAATTGAATTCTAAAGGTATCATAAGAACAAAACAGCAATGCGAATGAGTTTGGATCGTATTTTATGCATTCTTTTATGGCAGCATTTTATAAGACTTTGCTCTTTTTAGCTGTATTCTCATTCGATTTATTTGTTTATGCGGCCTTATACATATATTTTTTAATCTCTTTCATCTATTTATTCATTTTTCTTCTTTTTTTTTTTAACTTTTGAATGAAACAGATATGTTATAAAATTGAATTGAATGAAATATAGAAGAGCACCTCTCAAGGCTTCGTTGTTCTTTTAAATCGAGGAAGAGCGCCACCTCTAAAAAAAAAAGATTGCAATTGCAAAAAAAGGCAACTGCCTTACATTTTTAATAGTTATATTTTTGTATCATTTCAGCTTTGTTGTATATTTAAAGAAAATGAAAATATGTCAAATATTTCAAATGTTCTGACATTTGGAAAGACCAGGAATATGGAACGTCGGTAAAAGATGCAATTAAACTTCCGATGGATATTAATCGTAAGTCTATGGCAAAAACAAATGGGGCATATGCGATTAATGAGTCTTAATGTCTCTTTTTATACTACAGGTTCCAGAGTAACTACAATTATGTTGGTAACTCTAAATAGAGCATTAATTTTGAATTATTATTTCAATTAAAAAATGAATCCAAACAAGACCCAAGTCGTTCGAAGAGAGGAATAGATGGATAATAGCGCATTTTATTTACCCCGTCTCTCCCTACTGCGCATTTTCTTGGATAATAGACTTGCAGTTATAACATTTTTGCAACAAATATAGCACATAAATATTATGTTGCTTATTAAATTCAGGTTTTCTTTGGAAGACGGGTCCTGGTCAGTATCGTTAAAACCACATAGCCTATTTTGCACGAGTGCCATATACAGAACGCAGCGATTTTTTGGTATAGGGTTTTAAGAAAAACGTATATCGCTAATTATGTTTTCTTTTTGTTTTTTAATATATTGCTATTTTTCAACCATCCACATTTACTTATAGATTACTATCATGCACAAGGCTCAAGTAGTAATCAAATACAGCATGTACTAATTAATATAAAAGAAAGAAACGCCGGCCCACATCCTTGCGTTTTCAGTATGCATCTGCCCGACGTAAAACGCTCCCTAGACGCACAAATACGCTGGTCACTTGCTGACGGTTCGGCGTACACACCTTAAGCGCAATACGAACGTCAGTTCTCCGTCAGATCCGCGCATAATGTGCGCTTGAGGAGTTTTTTTTTTCACAAAACACCGGTCGGCAAAGACAGGAAAAAAATCAAATTAATGAATCAGTCTTTAAAAATGTTCCAGTGTTGCATAATGTTACGCTATGTATCAGGGCATGAGGTTAAATCATGGACGTATTCTATTGAGATGTTTTTATCCTTTTTATCTTTAGGCCGAATACAAAACTTTGCGATTTTTAGCCTGGGTCGGCCCAGCGTTTTTTTGACAATTAGAAACACTCGCTGGACGCACAAAGACGCAGGTCACACGGTGGACCGACGTTCGGTGTACGTCCCTTGAACATCAGTCCGCCGTATGATCAGCGTATGTATACTGTGCGTTCGGAGAGCGTTTTTAATTTTCAAAAAACGCCGAGCCGACGCAGAAACCGCAAATATGTGAGTCGGCCTTTAATAACCAAATTACGAAACAGGACAAAATACTGTAAACAAAAGAGATTGGGTTTAATAACGGCACATGATTTATTTGATATTACATCTGTCACAGGAGTTACATAGATTCGTATTTGCACATTGTATACCCACTCCACTGACACTTGCGAAATACAAAATACGAATAATACACATGTATACGAAGGTCAATTTTTCAAGCTTTTACAAACATTGTAAGGTCTGATGCCTCAAAGCCAACAAGAACTCATTAGAAATAAGTCATTTTTTACCTGGATGATAATTTCACATATAGTGTACCCCGATAAAAATGTCCAGATTGAAACCTCCTTTTAAATGCTTTTGTTTCATCCAAATAATAACGGATAAAATGTGTGATGCTCTGTCTTTAGGAAATTTCTGGGATTCTGAATGATATACAAGTTCTTATAAAAGAAATAGTGGCCTTGTCATTAAATGTCTTGCGAAAGAAGAGAGAAAACCCACAAAGTATTATTTGTATACTTTTAACCAAAATATTCAAATCGCTTTATGTATGGGGACTATTGAAAACGTTTAAAACCAATGTAACCATGTTAAAACATATTAATCCAACCACATGTTATAAATGTGGGTGTCATTTGAACATATGAAAGAGCTACATGATTAATAAAAACAACATTAGGATTTGTTGTTTCCTCTGTTCAGATTTCCGTCTTGTTGGCTTTAAGGCAGCATCTCTCTTTTTTTGACAACGAGGAACATAAATTCATGTGTGACCCGACTGTGGTGTTTGACCACTTTCGTCACGCAGGTGGCAAGCTCTTGTAAAAACACAATGCCTCACTATCCCCAATATTTCGTATGACGACATCATGTCGGCGCCTTCGACATCATACCGTCCGTATTTTCACTATAAGTGACGGGAGCCAAAGGGCATTGTTACATTAAGACCAAGAAATCCCGACATAGCGCCAATTTAACGGGAATCCTCGATCAACATGATCAATCAACATATACTTTGATTCTATGGGACACGTTTCAATGGATTTGTAACTCATTTCGTGTAACATGATCCTCTGACTCCCGTCACTTCATGAAAACACGGACAATACGCTCCAAAAGGCGCCACAACTCGAATACCATGTTATTTTATTGAACTTTCAGACGTTTTGATTTCATCAAGTAATTGAATTGATAGCGTGACATGGTGGTGTATTCAAGACACGCTCGTTACATGTATATTTCGTCCGTGTTTTCACGAAGTGACAGGTGCCAGAGGGTATTGTTACACGAAATGAGTTACGTGTCGTTGAAACGTGTCCATCTAAATTGTTACGTTTTTCGATAGGATGCCCGTTGAATTGGCGCTGTATCTGGGTATTTTTCTTCATGCAACAATACCCTTTTGCTTCCGTCATCCCGTGAAAACACGGACGATTTGTTATGACACATATTGGTTAAGGTTTTTCAACTTTCTCCAGAATACAAAATCTTTTATTTTAAGAGTTTAAGAATATTTAAGATGAATCTGATTGAGAAATATTGCTTTCCGCATGACATCTTCAAACTGCCATTTGAATGGTAGCGCACTAAATTCAAACTTTTCATCGTAATAATATTTTTGTAATTTACACAATTGATTGCCCCCCCCCCCCCCCCCCCCCATAAAAAAAAAAAAAAACTACAAAAAACAGCATGTGTACAACTGACTACTTAGCATGTCATTCCCTACTCACTGTTTTTTTTTGGCACAAATTTCGGCCTCTTTGTGGAATNATTGCTTTCCGCATGACATCTTCAAACTGCCATTTGAATGGTAGCGCACTAAATTCAAACTTTTCATCGTAATATTTTTGTAATTTACACAATTGATTGCCCCCCCCCCCCTCCGGAACATATAACAATGAGGTAAACAAATGCCATCTGAACGACAATGTATGAGACAACGTGTATTGTGTCTCTAATCTTTGTTTTTTTTTGGCACAAATTTCGGCCTCTTTGTGGAATTACGAGTCACACATGAGAAACAAAACAAAAATACAGAAAAGGCACTTTATGATCAATAGCGAATACGTATTAAAGGGTAAAATGTATTGCACTGGAATTGCACACATGTAGCCTCCGTTATAACCACGTCTGTAACGAGGATTTTGTTGGGGTACAACATTGGTATATCAAGCTGAAAGAATTATTATCTTCCATCTTAAAACGCCTTTTCTCACCCCGTTTCCTGGTTACAGTTGCCTGTTTTTATGGGGGAGGCCATCATAAATACCATCTCTGCAATAATTCTGTACAAAATAAGTAATGTTCTAGCATGTTTCCCACCAGATAGGACAACTTTCTAATTAAAAAGATTTAAAACTTAATGCTGATGTACGATTTTAAGCCCCGGTCACATAGGACCCCGGAAGCAACACGATTCACCCCCACTCGTTGTTCTGCATCTGAGGCAGTTAACTGTGAATTAACAAAGAGTCGGAGTGAATCGTGTTGCTTCCGGGGTCCTATGTGACCGGGGCTTTAGGTAAATTAAGTCTTATTAAGACTTATTTTACAATGCTTCACAATGTAATTATTTGTAAAGACTTAAGCAATTTCACAGACATAAGATTCTAAATCGACCGCAGCTTTATTTTTGTCGGTAAACTCATAAGGGTTTTTTTTTTCACATGCACACTATTACCAATCCAAGTTAGAGTTAAAAACTTATAACACTTTCTCTTTCAACGGAAGAGACTGAAACTTACAGATTAGGTGGCGAACAAAAAATATATATATAAAAAATAAATAATCTCGCACGAATACAATTAAAAAGACCATGAGTAGACCCACAGAATTAAAAGAAAAGCCCTTTGATTATTTATCATAAACATAAAGAAAACTTCCGGTTTCGACTGCCTCCCACAAATTTTTATTGGAAACCTGATTTAAAAACAGGCTATATCCATTGTATGCTTCCATAAAACGGAAGTTAAGATATATTTTTAAATACAATCATATGGACAAAAGGAGATGGATAAGGGCAGACATTACAGAAGAATCTTGCATGAAAAATATCACTCTGGTTAGGCTTAGCTTAACCCTTTGACTACTGAATTGTGTAATTCCTTTATATTTTGTGCTGAGACTACTCAGTTCCATAAGAGATCTGATATGACGAAATATTTGCTATAAAGAGGTAAAAAATCTGGTCCCAGCTCTTTATAACTTATTGTTTTTAAATCTGCTATATAGAGATAACTCCTATAAGAAGGTGTATCTGATGGTCTGAAGCACCGTGTTATACCGAGTTTCTACTGTAGTCATTTGGTATATACGTTGAGACTGGCCAATAACAGAATAAAACCAAGTTTAATTCATCCAATATAACCAAAAAAAAATATTATTCGGGCATGCAGCACATGACACTTTTATTTAAAGGCGTCAGATGTATTTTGTATTCATCCTCTGCGCTTCTTAATCAACCACATTCAATATATAAAATGCTTATAACCAGATTTACCCTCACACTTTTATTGCCCGATTTATAAAGTCTTTTCGCTATTCATCTTACTCATAGAATTAAACACTGATGAAGATATCTTCAAAGATTAAAAGAAAATTAGCCTTTACAAGAACTTATTCCAGAGCCTATAACGTCTCGATGTTTTATTATCTACACATTATCTACATATCTACAATCTTCCTATTATTTTGAGAGAACATAAACAGCCTTTATAAAATAGTCCAGGCTGTCCCATCAGGGCCCCGTAACAAAAAAAGAGATTCACTCAAGTTTGCGATCACTCGAGATTCAATCAAGTTTGTGATCAATGGCAAACCCTTGTACATGATTTGCCATAGACTTACGATTGATATCAATCGTACGGTTGGTTGAAAATATTTATGTTGCGGGGTCCTCATCAAGACCAAAGTGTACAAAAGACTGCCTATGAGTGCCGAAAAGTGCCTAATAGCTACTTTTCGGCAGTCATCGGCACTCTTCGGCTTTTGGTATGAACGATGTTACGGGGACCCCTGGACTTGTCTACCGGACCGAAAAGACAAGCATGATTGACCAGCATTTTCTTAGTCCAACATGACCAGGTAAAATCCAGCTGATTGTGTCACTTGACTAACACTGGTCGATCATGCTGGAACAAATAGTCAATCTGCTTAGTCTAACAAATTCATCCAGATGGGACAGTCTGGACTATTTTAGGTTTTCAGTGAATGATAGCTTGATAAGAGGGTATAACTGCGCTATCTACAAACACTAATATATCAATGGATCTTTACAAGAGAGGTAAAGGAACAGTTTATCTCATTGAGAGAGAGAGAGAGAGATTCGGTTTTAGGGCGTGTATCATTCAAGTTTTGAAAAATTACGCTAGGGGAAGAAGAGAGAGGACCGACGTCTACCGTCTCCATCCGAAAGACCTGACCGGGGCTTGATTCTGCAGCGCAGGAATTACCAACCCGAGTTAATTTGTTACTGACCCGATCATTTGGTTATCATTTGATTAACGGCGCACCTCACAACGCCCATCGATAATAGGTTCTCCAATGTGGCAGTAGTATAAAGGACAAATAATAAACTTTATATGAACAAATGTGAATGTCCGGGACCTGTTAGACTTCTGAAATCCAATCTCCTGCATATTCAGATTTGGTTTCTTCCTACACAGTAATATTTAGGCAAACACTGTGTGAGACTGTTGCCTGGTCCTAAGATTAGTTTGTAGTCATGGGACATCCTGGATTTCTGTCTCTTCCGATTTTTTTCACCTGCTATTTTATGATGGTCATGCAAAGTCAGGAGTACCAACAGATGCTGGGATTGATGCCGAAGAGGTAAATCTTAACCCGTTGACTCCTAAATTCTTTAATTCACATAAACATGCTGCAGGGACTCCCCTGTTTGATTAGTCCATGTGTTAATCTATCGCCATCTTGGCTTCGTTCTCTTCGCGTTGTTTCCTCTTCTGCTTCCTCCTGTTGAGACAGAGCAGGATGATGAGCAAGGAAGAGGCGAAGGATTGGATGAGACCTAGGAGGATGAAGGATTGGTCGTAGCTCCCAAAGTGGTCGAAAAGCCAACCTGTATTGGGAACAGAATTGTTATTATTAACAGTAAATTGCATTGTGTTGGATGAAACAATCTATTACGGCATTTCTTTGCAAATGTACTTTTGATAAGCTTCTATGATACCTGATTAAATTGAATCGATCTGGATCATCAGGGTTCAAAGCTAACAGAATATGTTGATTGTTTTGTTGCTAATTTTGTCTGTAGGTGGCTGAAATCATATTGTGCAATGATACAAATTTAGGTATCAGCTAAAATTCCCATTTTATTCCTGATCGAACCTCCAGCGCTTGAGCAAATGAATACATGAAGCCTAGGTAAAGCCAATAAACAGGCATTCCATCAAGGCAAATGCTAGCTCTAGGTTCTTTCGTACTTGCGGAGAAGATATTCTCCTATATATATGCCTATGTTTACCTGTGAGAAAGCCTGCAGACATTCGTCCGATCCCAGCAAAACCGTAGGACCAGCCGAGAGCATTAGGGAACCGCTCCATGCCAATCGATTGCTTGATGACTACGACAGCGATGGGGAAGAACACACCGCTAGCTGCCCCGTAGGTCAGGGAGGCTGCGATCAACACACCGTAGCTATTCAGGACGGGTTCTAGCAGCATGGGCACCGCTGACATGAAGGAAGAAATGGTGAGAAGCTGCGCAGCAGTTAGTAGTTTATAATCTACGATTAGCCCGTGTCCAGCCCGGGCAACGATGTTCGACACGCCCGCTACAGAGGCAATGAAAGTAGCCTGCAGAGGCTGAATTCCTTTCTCTTGGGCGTGAGGCACGAGGTAAATAAGCCAACCCATGTACACAAACCGCCCACAAAATTGCACGATCATGAGAATTATAAAGTATACGTCTTTGAACAGTGATAGCCCAAGTAGCGAATAGCATCGATCCGCTCTCGATTCTGGTTCAGTCGAATCTTCGTCGTCGGTTTCGATCTCGTTTGGACATTTCTCGAGATCTGTAACAGATCGACCGTCCGGATCATCTGCATAGGTTGATCCATTGCCCAGTCTAGTTTCTGGATCAGTGTGTTCTATTTGTTTTAGTTCGAAAGATTCAGGCGACGCTATGTTATCATCCTTAAATCCATTTATATGCAGAATAGGTTTAGAATTTTCTTCTTCATCGTCCTCCTCCGGTCCTAGGTCACACATAATTCCTTTCGAAACATATTCCTTCTCTTCATCAACAAAGTCATCCGATTCTAACTTCACGGACTTATACTCCACTTTGTCCTTCCTCCGCCTATCAGGGTTCTGTTTAATTGGACGCAAGAGGGCGCCGCACACACTGACATGGAAGCACAGCGCTCCCATGATGAATAGGCCACCTCTCCAGCCGTACTCGTCAATCAGGACCTGGGCTAACGGCGCGAGGACCAGGATCCCAACACCTGATCCAGCGTAAGATAGTCCATTGGCAAGGCTGTAGCGTTTCTCGAAGTAATGTCCTACCATCGTTAGACTCGGAGTTAGAGCAAGACCCAAACCAATACCTGTGAAAGGTGAAATAGAGTTAGGGTAATGATTGTGGACGACAGATAGATCATCAAGTTCGTCTAATGTCATGTAACATGCATATTTTGTTTTGAAAAATATTTCATGGAGTGGTGATTGAAAAAAAAACCCCAGAGTAACCATTATAAGTAGTATATCCTCAATCAAGATTTCCCTTGTTTTCTTCAGGGGCAAACTGGAAATAGTCGGCATTTTTAAAGGCATTAATCATTTTGAAAGAGCTCTTTTAACCAGAAATATTTTACATGGGTATAGCTTTAGGATTTACCCAAATGGATGGGGGCAAAACTATTATCCTAACATAACTTTGTGGACATGATGGAGTATGAAGCAGCATGTTGAGTCGGCCGGGCAACAACTCATCTAAGAAATGGGATGTCTCTTTTCACTACCCCGTATCTGCCAAAGGGCTACGACAATTAAAGAATAACGCTTTAAACAAATGAATATATTCCAACGGTGGCAGGAGTGGGATATATTTTATCATTATCTAGTCTGTAAGTAAAACATAATAATAGTAGTGTTTTCATATCTTCAGTAGATATCTCAAATTTCAACTGTCCCTCAGATTAAACGCTGAACAATCATGACGATGGAGACTCGGAAATCACATTGCTTCTATAGCAGTCATTCTTGTTGATTTTCTCCCACTTATATTAAAGGTTCTGTTACACATTACTTGAGATATCGGACAAATTGCCAGCGTAAATTAAGAACGACTATTCTCGGGTATTGTGTTCGATGATTGACAGTTGGGCGCGCATGATCTTAAAGTATTTCGGTACCCAAAACATCGCCCTAGAAATAAGAACTAGGAATTTCACATTATGGGACAATAAAGGCGATCACACTCGACACGATTTCTTTATCATGTTTCCGTACTTTGCAAAATAATTGGTCGTGAAGTTGTAGACTTGAAACTGACGTGTAGTGAGTGGTGGCATTGAATCTCAGCAATATTCCGCAACAACTGGCTGCATCTTGTCTAATGGATCTGTTAAGGTCGACTCACACCTTTACATTTTTAGCCTGCGTTGGCCCATCGTTCGTTGGAAATGAAAAACGGTTCCTTGACACACAAAGACATATGGAAGCGTTTTTAATTGAAAACAAAAACGCTGGACCGACGACGGCTTAACACGCAAAAGGTGTCAGTTGACCCTTACCTGAAATGGATAGGCATATTGATAGCTGATAGACGAGCGTGGTTCCAGCGGCGAGTATTAGTCCTGTCCCGCCGAAGAAACCTCCAATCATAGCGATAGGCCGACATCCAAATCTTCTGCATAATGGACCACTAACAAGACCTAGGGGATTAATTGAATAAAACACGTATTGCAATAGTGTGATTACACTGCGCAAGACTGATAATTTTCTCTAAATTCATTGTGCCCAGTCACATAGAATCAAAGAAGCAACACGATTCAACACGACTCTTTGGCCGGTAGCGGTTAACTGTGAACTAAAAAAAGAGAGTCGTGTCCAATCATGTTGCTTCCGAGCTTCTATATGTGACCAGGGGGGTTGTTTCATCAAGATTTGTCGCAGAGATAAGTAGTCAGCGCTGACAAATTCCTTGATTGTGATTGGATGAAAAGCACTATCACTGACAGTTGCTATGGGAACTGTCGGAAAATGACTCCTTGTCGCTGCGACAAAGCTTGATGAAACACCCTCCAGGGCTTTATATTGAAAGTAATATAAAGATTGTATTTCAATCCAGTTTGGATTGGTCCCTGACTACAATCTTTTAGATTGACTTTTCAATCCGACGAATGTATAGAGTAGTTCTTTTATATTGCTCGGAATGGAAATAAGCTCTCCTATACCATGTAATAAGCCAAAAATGGATGCCCATGTTCCTTTACTAATTTCGACTTTATTATCGTGTTTCGGATGGTGATATCAAAAGTTGGTCCTCTTTCTCTCTCTCTTCTTCTGGAGTAAATATTCACATTTGATTAATACAGGCCGTAAAACCCCATCTCTCTCTCCCCCTCTCTCTCTCTCTCTCTCTCTCTCTCTTTCTCTCTCCTGTTCTCTATTATAGTGCATACCTGTGAAATTGACCAAGGTAAAGCCCCGCCCACATAGGGACCCGCAAGCAACACGATTCAACACGACCCTTTGTTCGCAGGCAGCTATTTGTGAACTCAACAAAGAGTCGTGTTGAGTCGTGTTGCTTCCGGGCTTCTATGTGACCGGGGCCTTACAGACAGTGAGCTATCATAATGCATATATTGTGAAATCGGCAAAGGTTACACACAGCGAACTAATCCAGTGCATACCTGTGACATTGTGAAATGTTGCACAAAACAAACTGTCATAATGCATACCTGTGAAATCGGCAAAGGTTACACACAGCGAACTAATCCAGCCAATCAGAGACGTGGACACATCAAAGTAGGTGCGGAAGGTTGGCAGGAATACTCCAAGGCACTTAGCAATACCCTCTCGGAATATAAGGGTGCAGTGGGCAGCAAGCAGGATGAACCAACCATAACCTAGAAAAGATAATATTTTTATAGGATAATTCTGGTCGATTTCTAAATAAATATATTGTATGACCTAATAATTAACGAATAATTAAATTTCACTTTAATCCAACAGCGTTTTTCTGTTTCTAAACTCCAGTTTGGTGATAGCATTAGTGGATTTTCGACATTGATGGGCAGAGTCTTGTGGACGGTAAAAAAAACACGAGTGTGCTCCTGATGTGCGCAATTGATGATGCGCACATTACTTGCGCACATTACATGCGTAATCGTTTGCTTCCATCTACAAGCTAGGCCATCGAAAACCCACTTTTTTCATTATGAACAGATCTCGCGTTACAAATCTCCAGACATGGACATGTCATCGTTGTAGTTATACTGCGCATGTTAGCACTTTCTCAATTAAAACTTCTTCAACATGTTCAAGATGCCGATGTATTGTGAATGATTTAGCTGGACAAAATTATGCCACATGTCCATTGTTTGAAACCTAGCTCGTACAACTGCTTTTGCTTGTATATGTGTTTTGCAGTTGTTACTTATCAATTTTAGGACGAAGAAATTAAAATAATATATTTTTGGAAATTTTGCGTAAAAGGGTGGTTTGATCGTGCTTGGACTTTCCCTTTAAAATGGGGCAAGAATAACAAACAAATGGGAATCATGGATTAACGGTAGGAACCGAAATCGCTAATATAACCGCTTGGTAAATGTGAATTTGATGTCACGTAAGATAATCCTTATTTCATATCTTCATCAGTGGACAACTCACTTCGTCGGTATTTAGTATATATTTTCTGGAAGCATTTTCCTATTTTGTACATATCATTCTTTTACAGTTTTTGAGTGGGATAACGATCAGCCTTTTCTTACCACCATCGGGAGCGGGTGACCCGTTCGTCGACGACCTTGATTCTTTTGGCGGTGACCTTTGAACTCCGCGGCCGTTCTGCGCATGCTTGGTGACATCGTGCGTTTTGGAGTGGCCGTTTGTGATTGGTTCAGTCTCCTCTTCATTGTATGGCACGATGTCTTGTGAGGAATCAGAAGGCGGCAGTTTTGAGTATTTGGTGAATCCTCTGAAAAAAAAAGAAGAAAGCAAAATATACGTGTTATAATTCTAAAGAATTTAAATTCATTGTAATTAAATCGGCTCCGTTTGTGAACGTCCACTTTGCCGCCGCCATGTGTACCGAGGAGAGTGGCGAAAAAATTAGCTGTCAATCACAGGTCCACCTTGCAATTCAAAGCGCAATTCAACTGCAATGAGATTCAAGCTGCATTTTTACGCTTTCAACCAAACGCGTAATAACATGAATTGCATTTGGTGCATGTATATCAATTAAATGCAGCTTTTAATTCATCGTAACTTTCTAGCAACACGCCCTGCGAGGCCTCTGTACGTTTGTGATACACGTTATTCACTCTCTTCTTCATTGTATGGGACGATGTCTTGCGAGGAATCGGAAGGCGGCAGTTTTGAGTATTTGGTGAATCCTCTGAAAAATAAAGAAAGCAAAATATACGTATTTGTTTTCATTCTTAAGATTTTTAATAGACCACATTCGTAATGTATTCAAATATATTCACGTTTGCCCCAAGACGAACTATGTATGTAGCTGTCAACAAAATGCTACTTGCATACATTTATGTTGCTAGGTTGGACAAACATTGTAGCTTGGCCACCCTCGCAACAACCACTGCATGCTATCCACATTCCTTTTATTGAAATACATTTATCAATTATATGACTTTTGTGTTAGGTAGATACATTTATATACATTTATTTGAAATAAATACATATATTTTACATCAGGTGAACAAATAGTTTGTGATTGTGCGTTTGATAAAGAAACGTGCATAAAAATTTGAATAAATTACGAAAGTGGTCTATTCATTGTAATTAATTCTGCCTCGTTGAAACATTTAGGGGCAGTTTGTTAACGTCCACCTTTTCGCCGCCATATGCACTAAGGAGAGTGGCAAAGAAATTAGCTGTCAATCACAGGTCAAAGGGGTGGTGCTAGAAAATTATCATCGAGTGCAATTCAAGCTCGCGCTGTCTCGGCTTGCTATTGCAATGGGGCGCTCGCTTCGCTCGCGCTGTTGTTGTTCTTCGAGATCGACGTCGAGGGGGAAGTCCAAAGTTGAGGGCCTTGACAAAAGGCTACATTTTTAATTGACACACGAAATATGCTTTTAACCAGAGGCGCATGAACCACAATTAGTGCATGTCGATTGAATGCAGCTTGCAATTCATCGACGCTTTCTAGCGGTACTCCCTAAAAGGCCTCTGGACGTGCAGAATTAGGCAAATCTGTTTTCTATAGAAATAAATGTCCATTGAAATAAATCAAGCTCGCATGAATACCTTATTTGAGACTGAAAACTATTTTTTGTACTTAATCATTAGCACAGAAGTAGGTCAGGTTAGACATCAATCGAAATTGAAAATTGACCTCGACATGGCATTCCTCTTGGACAGTGTTGAAGGTAAATGTTGGGTGAATGGAAGCCTTTTATCTATGGAAGGCTTCCATCCATGAACAAAAAAGAAATCACTTTGAATTTGAATTTTGAATTTGAATTTTGAATTTATTTTCCTTTTTCATATACATAATCAATACAAAATAACATGACAAGTGAAAAAAAAATTAAAGGAGGCGAGTACTCTGGAAGCACAGCTTGTGTTGGGATCGCCTTTACAACAAAAAAGTGAAACAAAATTATATCTTTAAAGAAGAATAAACATCAGTATGACCAGTAGCATGAAAATAGTTAGCAAGCCACCCCTACTGTTCGTGAAGAAAATAGGTAGCAATCTCCCCCCCCCCCCCCCCCCCCCCCCCCCGGGGGGGGGGGGGGGGGGAAGGAAGGAGGCAGGCAGCAGAAATTGAGACAAGGTGATGTGACGAAAGGCTCAATTAGGCTCTGTGTTACTTAAGAGTCAATGTCTGTCCAGCTACTTGAACTTTGACTAAACTTTGACTTTGGCTGATGGAGAGAAAATGCCTGGCTGACGTAAAAAGCATGCGATCGACATATAAGCACGGGTAACCATCAGCTAAACGTCTTTCATCCGTATTTCTTGGCTTACTTACATAATATGTTTGAATACACTGAATATCAAGCTTTTATTCATGCTTATGAAAGATCGATGGGGTATATGGGTCAGCTAAATATTAGGGACCTTTAGCATAGAAGACGGTAGGGCTGATCACAACGTTAGCTCTAAGGTCCGTTCCAGAAGGGTGCCCCAACACAACGCTACTTCTTGAATGAACCTTCGAGTTAACGTTGTGATTGGCACTCCCGTCTTGTTAGCAGTTCTCAACCTTAACGGCCCGCTAGATTATCCCGCGCTTGATCTGAGAAATAACGTTGTGATTGGCCATACCGTCGTCATGCTAAAGGTCCGTATTCTCTCTGGATGCGAAAATAATTTCATTGTTCTGGTCGCAGAACTTCAGGCCGACCCACACGTTTGCGTTCTCGCCTGATTCGCGTTGGCCCAGCGGTTTTTTTTTATTTAAGATTAAAAACGCTCCCCGAGCGCACAGTAGACGCGGATCTGATGGTGGACTGACGCATGGCTTGCGCTCATGGAGCGTCCGACGTATGACCAGCGTATTTGTTTGTCCAGGGAGCGTTTTTTTTAATTCCGCAAATGTTGGCCCGATGCAGGCAAGTGCAAAAGTGTCACGTCTGCCTTTACATTACAAATTTCTGCATTTCTGGTCATTCCAGATAAAAGAATAAATTCAATGAATACAGCCTTTTGAAAAAAAAAATCCATTCAAATTTATTATACATGCACAGGTTATTTGATTTCGAATAGAGTCACTCACGGAGACTTGCCCTCCGACCTATTTAACCACCATTGGATAACCTCATATAGAATCTAAATCAGGTGTAGAAATTAATTTATATGAGATCTTTGTCTGGCCTGTTTACTGTCGGGCATGAACAGTGCTACAGGCCAGGCCTAGCCAAAGAATTATTGTCCTTGTGATCCCCATACTTACTTTAAAGCACAAGCTTGTTAATTTTTTGTTTATAATTTGAAGAAATCTTCTTTGAAAATCTGTACTCGAAGAACATATTAAAAAGAATAGCATGATGAAGATATCACATTTGATTTTGATTTGATTTGATTTTATTCGTCATAATGCAAGAGAAATACAATGACAAGGATATCCCATGAAAGCCGAAGGCTTATTTCCAATGGGGTCCTTATATCATGTATATAAATCATTACTTTAAAGGAACACGACGGTTTGTACAAATTACAGAACATAGAAGATGAAACCCAGTAGCCAATTGCAGGAGAGAATCGTAGGTATCATACTCGTGCTAAGACGTCTTAACTTCTTGCGCCCCCTTTAACCCAGACACAAACGTGGATATATCTATGTTAGGAGGATGGCACAATGAGTCAAGATGTCTTAACAAGCAGAGAATGGCTTAGACCATTCGTGCAATTGGCACTACAGGTCGCGAATCAATGAAATTTCAAGAAGGGCATCAACGTAAAACATACAAAAAAGACTAACAAAATTTTGTAGAATAAACGAATACAATGCATGAGACCAAGTTTGGGGCACGCGAAATTACCATTTACGATTTTAAGCAATTTATAAGAAAGTGTTTGTTAAGGAAATCATAATGAAGGAACAGTTTTGGATTTCCAATAAATATAAATCTAGTTCAATGAATAATTGTCATGATTGTAGAGAACTAAATCGGTATCATTATTTGTTCTTTAATGATAAAATAACAAACATAGATGCAATTTATATAGCGCACGTATCCACTCTGCTGAGGCTCAATGAGCTTTGTAATATTATTACTATGGCTTTAGCCTGGCAACCACAAGCGCACTTAGCATTCAAAATGAATAAATAGTCCTGCCAGATACCCACTCACCCCACCTGGGTTGAGTGCAGCACAATTTGGATGAATTTCTTGTTGAAGGAAATGGACGCCATGGGTGGGATTCGAAAAGCGAGAGACATGACCACTATACCACGGAGCCTCTACTTCATAATTTATTAAAGCTTCTGCCTCTTCTTAACATTAGTGGATTTTTAAAATTGATGGACGTACGTCGCTTGTAGACGGTAGAAAACGATTGCGCATCTGATGCGTGCATTTAAAGATGAGTTGCGCCCTTGTATACTTGTCATTTGATGCGCAGATCAAATGCGCAGTTGTTCTAAACCGCCCACTAGCTTTCGTTCACTAATATCGAAAGCCCACTATCATGCTGAGCTGCTCGAAGGAAAATGATAAATTAAACGTGCTAGATCAAACTGAATGATGTGACGTCATAGCGGGGATATCAGCCCCTGAAATTCATTCAGCTCTAAATTGGGAACATTGACGGAAGAAATGCTTTTCGCTCCTCGAATAAAAGTTAGTAACAACCCAGGGTCTTTGCGGAAATAAGATTCATTCAGAGAATTGACTACAGATCAAGTACGTCAGCAACTCGAATGAAATGTGAACTTCGCCTAAGTAACAAATATGATACAACCGAACAAAAATAACTTTGAAGTCAAAATAGCGATTGAGCTTTCGATCCTAGCAGAATCTTAATCATAAGCAAAATGACAGAGAAATGAAGTCAACACAAAAGTATATAGAAAGCTAAACAGGGAGGTGGAGAGAAAGAAAAGAACAGGATGTGAGGGGCGGCCAATCACAGAGAGCAAGGAGGGAAGAATAAAGGAACTCCAACGTTAGAAGAAACAAAGAAAGATGACCAGCTGGGGGAGAGCGCGGGACAAAACAAAGAAGGGATTTTTGAAGTGTGAAAGTTGAGTGGGGTGAGAAAGCCAAGTAGAAAACTATAGGTAAACATAGGTGACACATGCAAGAAAAGAGATGATCTAAAATAGAAAGAAAAGAAAAGGAGAATTAGATAAAAAGGTAAGGACAAGGAGGTGTAGAAA
>BQKZ01001917.1:14588-26118 GCA_036244855.1 Temnopleurus reevesii | reverse complement strand
TGGCGATATATATTCATTAGCAAAATAGCCAATCATCACAGGAACTGGAAAAGGGGGAGGAGACCCAAAAATGATCGATGGGAAAAAGGCGTGCAGCGGGGTAAAAAAAAATTCTGACGCAGGTAAGACTGTAGCAGGTAATGGAAAAACCCCGAATTAATGCAGTTCTTTTACCCTGGCTTTTTGTAGCAGATTGTGAGGCACTTATGCATTTCAAGGACAATATTCCTACAAGGTACCCATTTATCATGAGGAGTTGTCCGACATTTTGCCAATCGCACGGATCCCCATGAGCGGCCGCAGTGAATGATCGTCAAATATATGTGACTTTGAACTTCATAACTTTTGAACCGGTACCCGATCGATTTTGCTCATTTTTTTTTTTTACAGTTGGTTCTTCAGAGTTTTCTTCATGCAATAAGAACATGGCAATGCCAAGGGATCGTTCCCCTTTAAACACCTAAAAGGAGGACTTCACCCAGACATTGATGCACTCTCAGTGGATGAAGAAAAATACAAAGATCAAATTGTGAAAATTTGAGCAAAATCCGACAAGCCATTCAAAAGTTATGAATTTTCAAAGTTTTGATTTAAATCCCTCGTGGGCTCCTTAAATTGTCAACGCACAGGCTCAAAATGGCTGCCAACATGGAGAAATCTCTATTAACGTTGTACACAGAATTTCACATTTTCATCTTTTTCCAGAGAAGTAGACAATAAATCAACAAAATTCATTCAAAAATGCACGCAGAATCAAAATGTCCATATCAAACCTGAAGAGAAAAGGAAAATATTATCTACTTTTCTAGAAAAAGGAGAAAATGTGAAATTCTGTGTACAAAGTGACTGGAGAGTTATTCATGTTGGCAGCCATTTTGTGCCTGTACATTGCCAATTTGAGGAGCCCATGAGGGATGTAAATCAAAACTTTGAAAATTCATAACTTTTGAATGGATTGTCGGATTTTGCTCAAATTTTCACAGATTGACCATTGTATTTTACTTCATCCACTGAGTGCACATCAGTGTCTGGGTGAAGTTCCCCTTTAAATGCATTAACCTTGCCATGCCCCTGCTTCCAAGCTGTGCGGCGCGAGCTCAAGGAATAGACAGTTCATATCCACATTAGATCGATCATCGCGAGAAACTATCGATCGTTCCTTCACACTTGGCGCATGAGGAAATTGGTAGCGGTAGCTGAAGAGTTCGACGATGCAAGCCGTTCCAGAATATGCATGATGTTTATGTTCATTTGAATTCAAGACTTTCGTTGCATGTTTATCACAGATTATATACTTATACGGCAGTCGCACCAGCAGACTGTTACCACCCTGCTCTAAAATCGTATTAATCAATTTTAAGTCTATAAGTCTCATTATTTAAGTTTATCTCATTAAAAAAATTAATCTAATTCATAAATTTCTTCACACATGGTGAATTGCGGAAACTGGTAGCGGTGTCTGAATAGTTCAGAGATGCAAGCCGTTCCAGGATATGCATGAGGTTTATTTAATTTGAATTCAAGACTTTCGTTGCATATTTATAACTGATTATATGCTTGTATGGCGGTCACACCAGCAGACTGTTACCATCCTGTTCTAAGATCGCATCAACAAATTTAAAGTCTATAAAGCTCATTATTTAAGTTTATCTAATTAAAAATGTTAATCTAAGTCATAAATTACTTTACACACGGGCTGCGTGCGGAAATTGGTATAGCAGTGTCTGAATAGTTAAGAGATGCCCATCGTTCCAGAATTATACATGACATTTATTTTCATTTGAATTCAAGACTTTCGTTGCATGTTTATCACTGATATGCTTATGGGGCAGTCACACAAGTAGACTGATCCCATCCTGCTCTAAAACCGTTCAAAGAAATAAGTCTATAACATAATTATCTAAGTTTTCCATGATAAAAAGTGTTAATCTACTTTAAAGATTAATAGCTCTAATTTAGAGACTAATTTGTTCCAAATCATTAATGATTGAAGCCTGGTTATTAAGATATGGGAAAGAAAGTAATACAGCAAAGGTTTGGAATTAATCTACTTTTCGTCAGTTCGTGCGATTCGAAGTCCATTATTGAAATGAAGCACTAAATGCTCGCAATTACCAAATAAAAGTGCACTCTGTTATTTAACAAATGCCAAAACTGAATGTAGTCCAGTTCCATGTAGACATTCCCATTAATGTATCTATTAGATCGCTTGATTTGAAGTGCATTATCAAAAGGAAAACAATAAAGAAATAGATTTTCGCAATTACCAAATAAAAGTGCACCCTGCTGCTAAAAAAATGGACTAATGTAGCCCAGTGCGTAGACATTCCATTAATCTACCTCTGAGACTTTAATTGAAGGAGTTGATCAGTTGTCTCACGATGTGCAAACTTTACCACGATGAACCTCTTTCAAACTCTGAGATTTTGTTTAATAAATATGTACTTCCTTAATTCCAAAACTAAGCTCTTCTCATGTTCTTTTCAAACGCATTAAATCGTTACGGACAAACGTCACGTACATGATAACAAATCTATATCATCAGCTGATGTTGTGATGTTGGGCTGTTCAGCCGTCTGTCTGCTTTCTCCTTTTAATTCTTTTATTTCTTATATAGATTATATATTTTGTGCTGCCTGCTATGCTTTTTTTGATCGAGTAATTTTTTTAGTATTTTTTGTTTATAATTTTATTTCGTTTGTATATTGTATATATTTACATTTTTCATATGATGTGTTTTCTTTTATGACGGAAATGATTTTTTTATACAAAAAAATAAAAGATAGATAATTGTAATCTTGTTAATATATCGTCTTGATGCGGATTCCCCAATATACACAATGACTCTCTGATTATTATGGATATTCCTATCTTTATTACAATACCGCACACTCTAAGAAAAATGTTCGAATATGCACCTTTAAGAGTCTAAATCATTGAAAATATTTCGAGCATCTTTTAGGGGTATAATATTGTATCCTTTTCATAAACGGGCAATATTTTCAAAAGTAGAGGTATAATAGAAATGCGACAGTTATGGGCTTCGCAATTACACCTTGAATTGGTCTAATATGTAACCCTTCTTTTTAGGGATGCAACTGTAGCAGTCATTCAAACAGCTGTTTATAACATCAAATAGCACAGTGTGTTTGTGTAACACTCACACACAATCATCACGTAGTAATTAAAACAGGCTATGTTACGACATACAGGACATAATACCTTGCGACCCTTAGGACACGTCCTACGTAAAAAGCCAATATAATGCAGCACTAATGATATTAAAGCTCAAGTAAAGTTGAGGTAAAAGCGAATATTCTTTCACAAATTTTGCCTTGGTATCTAAATAACATATATTGTATATAAATATAGTATTATATAGAAATATAGTATAGTAAACATATTGTACAAAAGACTGTGTGAAACATGAAAGAGTTTTGGTAAAGCTATGAACCTAAAAATGCAAAAATATCTTAGCCTGGTGTTTTCTTTCTTAATAAAAGACACATTTTCATGCATAAAATAAGATGAAAATTACATATTTTATTTTTTGTGTATACCTTTTTATCGTTCTTTTGTCAAAGCTAGGAAATGATCGCGCATATGCCCGATAACAAACAAAATATCATTATTACCGAGAGAGGGTGCTAGATATGATTAATATATAGTAACGGTCAAATTCAAAGTTTAAAGGAGAATAAGTTCATAAATCGATATGATATTGTCTCAAAATGTGTGGAAGATTTATATGTCATGTTAAAAATCCGGTAACATTAACATTTCGTAATCGCTTTCAAAGCTGTACTTGGCCTTTAAATGAAGATGTGTGTATTTAAAGGCCTCCACTGTGGCTAAGAAGGGGAAGAACAAATGAGANAAAAAAAAATCATATTTTTTACATAGAGTATTTGATTTTATTACAATTTTGAAAGTTTGTTCATCATGTTTTCTCCTTCCACTTACAGCACATAAACAAATGGGGAAGCACCCCTTTAATAATAAGAATATGAAAATAAACACTTTAGAAATTATATTTTTTTTACATAGATTATTTAATTTTACTACAATTTTGAAAGTTTGTTCATCATGTTTTCTTCACCCACTGACAGCAGATAAACGAATGGGGAAGCACCCCTTTAAGTATGCAATGTTAAGAAATGTGCCGTGGAGCAGTCGATAATGCATCATATTTAGCTAATATATTGATTTCATTATCTTAAAAAAAGTTGCATGAGTTTTTAACAAATTTGACATTTCAAGATGCGCTTTTGTTGTACAGAGGATTACCGCGTTTAACAAATTGGAATTAGCGTATGAATAACTAAAGTAAGCTAAAAATCGAAATTGTAAAAGATATCTGCCGAAATGTCGATTTCGATCAGATTTAGAACTGTCGTGGAAGTGTCGTGGTGCAGTAGTTCTGACTCTCGCGTTTGAAATGGAAGGTCGGCGGTTCGAATCCCACCCATGGTGTTATTTTCCTTCAGCAAGAAATATATCCACACTTTGCTGCACCCAACCCAAGTGGATATGGGTACCTGGCAGGAATTTATTGCTTGGAATGCTTGAGCGCCTGAGTGGCTTGCTCGGCAGTAATAGCCAGGGTACTAATATGGTACTTTGTATCAAGTGCAGTTGAATATATGCATATAGTAATTACGCTAAGAATATAAATGATCATGTGGTTATTATTATTTTTAACCGTACCCATTGCCATTTGTTTCTGGACCAGGAGCCGAAGCAAAAATTAACATATAATGTATATCTCATTCTAACTGAAAAAGTAGAATGTGTTTTGAATCAGTTATGTGATCTACCATTCTATCAATATCATTAATCGTGTGACTATTCTGTCGAAATGTCACTCTTTTATACTTACTAGAACAGTCGATGCATATTTAAAAAAAAAAAACGTGTGTGTATACAACCCACACGCCTTTATAGCCTTTTATGTAATACTCGCAATGCGTTCATCTAAAACATGAAATTGTTTTTTCATATGGCCTTCACCCAGTTAGCTTTGACACTAATTATTAGGAAGTTTAAAGGGGAATTTCACCCAGACGATAATGTTTAGTCTGTAAATGAAGAAAAATCAGATGAGCAAACTGTCAAAATTTGAGTAATATTGGGTAATCTGTTCAAAGATTATGAATGTTCAGAGTTTTCATATCCATCTGTACTGGACATCCTTGATTTGGCAACGTATAGCCAATTAGCATAATCTGGGATGTCATACATGGAGAACTCCTCATTCACTTCGTATATGTATTTATTGAAAATGGATCAATCATATTTCAAATGAGGAATCAACACCGTTCTTTCTGGAATGCTAGCAGAATTGATGTGGCTATTATATATTTAACAAAAGAACACATTTGGCTACTTTTCTGGAAGAAGAGGAAAGTGTGAAATTTGGTGTACAAAGTGAACGGAGACTTCTCCATGTTGGCAGCCATTTTGTGCCTCTATATTTGCCAATTCAAGGAGCCCATAAGGGGTGTAAATCAAAACTTTGAAAATTCATAACTTTTGAATGAATTATCGAATTTTGCTCAAATGTTGACAGTTTGTTCATCTTATTTTTCTTCATTTAATGATATCAATCTAATGTCTGAGTGTAGTTCCCCTTTAAGAGAAAAACTGTCGACATATTTATTTGCTCAACGCTTCAGAACAACGAGACACCATGTAGACTGAATTAAACTTCATATAAAAAATATACTATTTCACCACAAAACCTAAATGTGTTTATCAACCGACAGTTGTGTACACATCAGAGAAAGAAAAGAAAGTAAGCTAGAGTAAACAAAAATCATTAGACTGGAACCTAAAATGAATAACATGTGTTTTCATCACATAATTAATCATATAAAATATTCAATTATTTGCTGAGCTGCAGTAAAAGTATCAAGATAATACAGTTTTTAATAACAAATAAATTCACCCTCATAGTTTGTTTGAACCAAACGACCGAAAATGGTTTAATCAAGTAGTAATCCTGGTAATGACAATCATAATATTTATATGGCGCTGTATACTGGTATTTCTAACTTGCTATTCTGCTATCATGGCTATTGGTGAACTAAATCCTTAACCATGCTAACAGTCAAATTAGATAAAAAGCGATGGAAAAAGGGAGATATCTACGCCCCATAAGTGAAGACCAACCCACAACTGAGTGAGGTAAACTAGGCATTGAAGAGATGAGTTTTGAATAAAGTTAGATTATCGTAAGAGCCCGCCCCCTGCCCCCCCCCCCCCAAAAAAAAATAAGCGCCTTACTATTGGTGAACTATACCCTTAACAGTCAAATTAAATTGTGCGCCCTCCATAAGTGATGACCAATCCACAGCTGATTGAGGTAAACTCGGCATGGAAAAGATGAGTTTTTAGTAAAGTTGAATTATCGTATTTAAAGGCCCTCGCCTCCCCCTATAAAAATGTTATGCGTGATGTTTCTCTTTGGAATGAGCTCCCTCAAACTGTCCGCTTTCTGCCGTCATTTGATACCTTTAAGCATAAGAGAGCCATAAAAATTATTCTGTTTGACCAATAAGTTTCTTTGATTTCTGTATCCTTCTTTTGATGTACACTGTAAAGCGCTCTGGAACCACGTATTTGTGTATTGAGCGCTATAAAAGAATTCATATTGTATTGTATTGTATTGTATTGTACTTCTACATCAACCTATCTGTCAATTGACCCGCAACGTACTGACCCACCACTCAACTCATATTTTCAAACTAAGACTGAAAACGCCCTTCACCTCGTGCCTTGCTCTGTTGGCAGTCTTCAGAAGTAACGGTTGGTTGGCCGTTGGTTGCGATGTATATAAAATATACCAGAATACAAGTCATGAAAGAATCAGATTTTGATTCGTACTTTGTGCACATCTATTGCTACCAACATCATCACCAATAACACCATCATCACCAGCATCATCACCTTCATCATGATAGTCATCATTACATAATTTCATTATCATCATCACCACCATTGATACCACGACAGCCATCATCTTCATCATCAACATCACCATTAACATCAACATCATCATCATCACCATCATCATCATCATCACCATCATCATCACCAGAAACATCATCATCATCATCACCACCATTACCATCATCATATCCCCAGCAACATCATCATCATCATCATCATCATCATCATCATCATCATAATCATCATCATCATCATCATTATTATTGTTATCACCATCACAGCAACATCATCATCACCACCATCACCATCGTCACCATCATCATCACCATCACCATCATCATCATCACCAGAAACATCATCATCACCATCATCATCATCACCAGAAACATCATCATCACCATCATCATCACCAGAAACATCATCATCGTCATCATCATCACAACCCCCACCACCAACACAATCCAGTCATCATGATCTCACTTTGACTTATTAATATATACATCTCAGTATGATTTATGTTTTGGTAATCCAATCAATATTTCACAAATGTCTGAGATAATTTATACTTTGGTTGATGAAGAAATAAATAGAAATAAAATTAAATAAAATGCAATAAACATCATGACTTACCGCCTTTTGGTAAACATTCCCGCTAGCAAATACCCCAGAGTGAAGTTGGTTAACTTCTCTCTCGCTCGGTTATGGCAATATAACGAAATTGCAATTTTGGTTGTGAATTTATACTTTTGTTCCTCGTTCACAATATATACGACTGGTGAATGAGCTTTGTGTTCAACTATAGTCTTTGTTCAAGTCTTTCGCAGAGTTATGTCTCGGTCATAATTTGCCAATCCGCGATTTTTGTCAATATTTACATTTTCCAACTCCCAATTACGATTGGAATATTTGTTATGGGTTTTCGAGCCTTTTTCACTATTTTTTGTTAATTTCACATTTATTCATATTTCTCATTCATTTATTTTAAAAAAATCAACAAACGAAAAATTATACATATAAGAAACAAAAAGTTCAATAGGCAAAATAAACATATATAATGTACGAATGAAATAAACATGGAGGGATATCCCACTCAGTTGTAAGAAATGGGGCTACAACCGATTTCCATAGGGTCCCGCTTCCATGATTAAATCTGCTTTAGCTATCTCACGAATAATCGGGAACAAAGTGAAAAAAATGCAATGAAGAAGAGTATGACTAAATAAGGAAATCGAGACGTGTCACTTTGAATAATAGGCAGGGATATTACTCAGAAAAAGAAAGTATATATGCTGTTTAATAAGAGTAATATCTTCCTTTTTTTTTTTTTTTTATAGAATTACAAGATATTGTTAAAAAAAAAATCACTTTGATATTTTTGGCAAATATTTAAAACTAACTGGGGGCTCTAATTCAGTCGGGGATACATTTTCAACATTCATATGATTAACGGAGAACAATTTTCTGTAAAAAATGTTAGATTTATTCTGTCTTGCCTGTTTAATATCAATTCAACGTAGCTTGAAAATATAATTGATATCAATGTTTAGCATTGTGTTTTTTCTTTTGTGGAGCACACCTTACTTTCAACACAATATATTATATATTCCAATACAATGTGTTATGCTCTCCCGCACAATATATGATATTTCCAACTTGTATTTTTTATTCCAATACATCATATTTTCTAGCACAATGCATCAAACACAGAAGAATAATGTATTGTTCATTCGTTCTTCTTAGTTTGACTGTTTTGACTGAACCATTTTGAATTCCAACACGATATATTATATTTTCTCTGACACAATATATCATCATTTCAAGGGACGAAGAAGGCATCGTTCTGATAACTTTAACTGCGTTCTAAACCTTTTTTGAGTTACTTAAAGAAAATTAAAATTATTGAATAATTATTGATAAATGAAATGGTGTGGGAATGAGACTATAAAGTTTTAGATTCCATAGTTTGCGATACAAGATGACTGCACAATGGTTGTGTAAGCCCCGGTCACATAGGACCCCGAAATCAACACGATTCACCCCGACTCGTTGTTCTGAGGCAGGTAACTGTGAATTAACAAAGAGTCGGAAGAATCGTGTTGCTTTCGAGGTCCTTTGTGACCGGAGCTTTAGACCAATTATACACGTTTTGAAGAATAACCCCAAACCATAGAATTTTGCGGTCTGTCCAATCATAAATGATTAAATGTAATTAGCTATAATCTTAATACGATACACAAAGCACAAACCTTGAATGGTGAAAAAAACATACACTAAAAATTACGGGCATGCAAAATGTTTCAGTTTATATTTGGCGTGTTATTTTTTTACGTCCGACTCACACCTTTGCGTTTTCAGCTTGCGTCGGCCCAGCGGGTTTTTGAAAATAAGAAACGCATCCCGGACGCATAGCATACGCTGATCAGACTTTGGACTGACGTTCGGCTTGCGTTCAAGTAGCGTTCGCTAAACGTTAGTGCATCGTATGACTTGCGTCTTTGTGCGTTGAGGGAGCGTTTTGAATTGTCAAACACGCTGGGCCAACGCTGGCTGAAAACGCAAATGTCTGAGTCGGCCTTTATATAGCCATAAATGTTGCAATGCTGCATGCTTATTCCTAGATGTGTATACATACATACGCATACACTCACACTATCTCCGTCTCACATATAAGCAACGCACAATCATTCACCCACCCTCACACCTCATTCTAGACACATAAAATTAAGCAACAAAATTTCCCCTACACACTGGGAAATAAAGTTGCAACGTTGCACATTTAAACTTAAAGGTATAAATTAGTATGCAGAAGTTTACGGTTAATGGGCTCATGCATTCATAAATTGCTTTACATCCCTAAATGTAACTGTATACGAAACAAGGAGAAGATTTTCGCACGAATTCTGTCGTATTTTACTTCACAAATGCCAATGAGCCATTATTCCTACGGTGCGCTAAATGATTCGCAAGGGGGCTGATTGCGGTGGGATTGGTCGTGTAACCGTTCGTATTGTCTGCGGCTTGTGAGTTCGCATTCATTTTGTTTGTGGAGCGTGTTGTGTTGGGGAGGGCTAAATTAAGCCATTTCTTGATCGATTTTATTCAAACAAACTATGAACATGTACTACTTTGCAAGAAAATCTGCATACGAAATTAGGAAATGATTTTCGCACGCATTCTGTCCTATTTTAATTGGAAAATGCCAATCAAATGAATCAACTGCCGACCGACTGCGGCGGAGTGGATGGAGTGAATTATTGGTAGAGTGCGGTGTGTGAGTTCGCATTCACTTTCCACGGGAAGCAATGTTATGTTCGGGAGAGTGTAATTTTTGTTTCGCGATAATTGAGCCATTTAAAGGTGGAATTTATTCAAGTAAACTATGAACATGCTATAATTTGCCATTGGAGAAGTGCATAATGTTAGTATTTTTACTGCAGCTCACAAAGTAGTTAAATATCTGAAGCGCCATCTATCCCAAAATTGGTCTATGTGGGATTGCTTGGATCAACCTTATCACATTTCTATAAAGCGATGTCAACCTCAAAATGTATCGAGCAATGCCACAACATGATCATGCGCGCACCCAGGATTTTGATAACGGAGGGCTGAGCACAACCCCCTCCCCCGAAAGCTGAGCTGACGAGCATTAAAAAAAAGAAGAGAAAACGAGCTTCACCTCGAATTTTGCTGAGCAAAGCTGATAAGCAAAAAAAAGTGTAATAAAAAAAATCTTGCATCCCCTTTCAGACATTTTCGCCCCCCCATTCACAGCAATGTTAAATCTTGGCGCCCCCATAGCCCCACCACGGTTTGCACATGTGAATGTCCGCTTCTGAGCTTGCTGTCAAAAGGTACATTATTGCACCTTTTTGGGTAGTTTACACTCATTACCTTTTTTGCAGAGTGTGTACATCAAGAAGGGTTGACTGTGAAAAAAAAAGGTTGCAGGGGGGGGGGGGGGGGGGGGAGGGCTGCAATCGCCCCACACCCTGTCGCATCCTGCAGATTATGCGGTCCCTGATACTACCTCACAGTCATAATTTACATCAGTGCATGTCTATACAAACTCCCATTGTAACCAAAGGTGTGCATGGATTGAGTGAAGTCATCATAATAATCTCTAATAGTCTCCAGGCGTTCCACAATTTGTCCATGTTTTCACGAAGTGACGGGAGTCATTTTGTGTATCAATTTGTTACCCAAATGAGTTACAAATCCATTGAAACGTGTCCTTCTATAGAATTAACACTTTATTCGATACGATGCCCGTTGAATGTGGAGATTTCTTTGTCTTCATGCGACAATACCCTGAAACGTGAAAACACGGACGAATTAATGGGTTTTTCCATTACCTGCTACAGTCTTACCTGCGTCAGAATTTTTTTTTACCCCGCTGCACGCCTTTTTCCCATTTTTGGGTCTCCTCCCCCTTTTCCAGTTCCTGTGATGATTGGCTATTTTGCTAATGAATATATATCGCCACCTTTCCTGATGTGCATGAAGGAAGGGCTTGGTCTATATCATTACTAAATACTGCCGATTAATACAAAATCGGCGGTAGCTCATTCAGTTGTGTCTC